>CAEFZY010031064.1:0-26364 GCA_903066815.1 Brachyrhaphis roseni
TTGTATTTTATTTTATTTTAGCTATAACTACTACTTAGTGGTAGTCATTATTGTATCTTGTCTTTATGCTGCAACTGCAAAGTAATTTCCCTGCTGGGATGAATAAAGTACTTGTATTCTATTCTATTCTATTCTATACTTCTCTCTCTGCTCTTCATCCATGAAGCCTCCTGTTCAACTCCTCTGAGATTTGGGGTCATAGGTATTACTTGAGCTATAGATGCTAATTAGCTTCTCTTGGTTGTAAAAACAACACCTTGCTGCCACGGTTGCAAATCATAATTGTCCAAAAGTAAAGAAGTAAGAGCAAAAATCTTTCAAGTTGCTCAACTTCCAACACCAGAAAAACAAATAGGCAAAAAAAGTATAAACAAAATTCTACAAAAAAGAACAAACCATAGCTAACATTCCAGAGTTGCCACTATGAACGCTAGAAAATTACATTGTGTCATCAACTTTTCTGTCCTTGTTGAAGGAAAGCATATCCAAAGCATAATGCCACCTTTGCATTTAGGCAAAGGTGCCAAGGCTATATTAGGAGCTTGTTCCTGGTAACCTCAGCCACCGCTCAAGATAAAAAGAAATACATAAGGTTAAATAGTCATGCCACCATAAAATTTAAGACCCGCGAATAAAGTATTTAACATTTAAGTTTTTCAATTAACTTAATACATGTTAAGGCCTTAATTTTAAATAGATTATGTACAGTTTTTAAGGATGTGCAAATACCTTGCATTAAAATACAATAAAAATTATGTTTGTCGTGAGACACAATGCAAGATTCAAGGAGTCTGAATACTTTCACAAGGCACAGTGTCTGCTTCAGCATCAAATGAAGGGAGCCAATTGTAAAAACAGAACCATCAATTAATTATGTGGTTTATTTTCTAAGTTTTAAAGAAAGAGTGAGCTGTCAGCTTCTTCTGCTCTGATCCAAATGGCTTCTCTATGACTATCACATTCAGCACATGCAGGCCAAAGAAACATCTCCTCTCAGAAAAATTACTATCTGATAAAGAATGTTTGGATAATCTTCCCTAGAGACTGAGGAGTTCTGCATAACAAAATTAAACAACAGGAAATACGCTGCTTGTTCATTAATGGTCTGCTGTGACTTCACCTTTTAACCAGAAATTAAAATTCATTCCTTTGCTGAGTCTTTAAATTATTATTATTTTTTTAATGTAACAAAATGTGAATTTCTTTGCCAGCTGCTTTCCATTTTTGTATGTGTGCACCATACTTATTCTGAGCCCTACATAATTTGGTAAACACTTCTTCCACAAAAACACACATAATAGCACTGGAGCTGTTAAGAGTTGGGGTTTGGCCTCCAACACCTTTTACCGCTAACGCCGCCTCCATAGTGAGTTGGCAGCTGGTTCTACTCTGCTGTGCATCCCAGAGACACTCTGAATCAGGGGAAGGCATGGGAGGTGGTTAGGCTATGAACTTTTTGTACAACAGACAAAACAAGGGTTTTATAGTGATGGCTGAAGCTCTTCTGCACAACACATGCCATTATCACTGACCTTTATTTGACCATTTTCTATTGTGACTCAGAGCTGCATGTGGATTTCTCTTTACTGATATTTTTGGCATTGAAAACAAAGATTTATTTGGTCCCATAGAACTCGTAGCCTGGATAAGAGTTTTACATTTCAGTAAAATTGTGGAAACATTAAACTCTGTATAATACATGCTATACCACAAACAAGTTTGTAGTCCTGAGTGTGACTAACAGAATGTGTGAGTTACTAGCAGCTCGCTTGTGAAGTCTCACATTGTAAAGCTGCACAAATATAACAAGTTAACAAGTCGTGTGCAATCTAGTCAGACCTATGATGGAAATGTACCATGTTATGGGTCTCAGTAATGCCAAATAACATTAGAAGGAAAGCCAGAAAAGTTTTTGTAACCATTTAAAACTCGGACATAACCGCTACCGGTTGCACAACACATGGCATGTGTAACCGCCATCGGACATAACCAATATGTAGCAGTTACGATATGGTCTCCTTATTCTGGAGTCCAGAATATGGACTATCCTGGAATCCAACATTGTGTTATTTTTATTGTTTCAATTTTTTGTGTGTGAACAGCTGACCCCTGCCTGGTCATGGAATCAGCTACACAGGAATTTTTCAAACTTTTCTCAGGTCAAGGACCACTTAAGCATTTTAATAAACAGTCATGGACCACCTAACTTGAAATTCCTCCACAAATAACATAACACCTGAAATGAAAATATTAGTCTTTTATTTGTCATGAATAATTATACTCAAGGCATTTTGAGTTATTTACATATTGTGAAAGTGTGGTTTCTAAACTTTCCAATGAAGCCAAACACATTGACATAAAAAATTAAGTTGTTCTTTACCACAAGAGATGTGTGCATTAATAACATCTAAGCCTATTTTTACTAGCACAATTACAGCATAATAGATCTGGGTTGCTTTGGCAGAAACAACAATCCTCTTTTGCACCATCCATTTTCTTACTCCCTTATTCTTAGCGAAATCGGGAGAGGTAGTGATGGCTATCTCCAGCGGTCAATGGGCGAGAGGCGAGGTACACCCTGGACAGGTAGCCGGTCCATCCAGCTACGTTATACCATTAAATATAAAAAATATACATCCATTTATTCATCTATTGTTTTTAATTAATTAGCACGCAAACAGTCGTAAAAACAAAGAACAGTTCTCACTAACTGAGACTTGAGTCCTTCCGTTTACAGCTTAGAGCCATTCAAAAGAATTGAATTACTCGTGAACGACACAGCAATACTTTTACTTGGCTTCCTCGGGTCATATAAGTAATCCTGGAGAAGGTTTTTTCCCACCAGTATCTCCAGTTTTTCTTTTGATTGACCTGTTTTAAACCATTGTTATTTTAAAATGCAATCCTTTGGTAAACTAGTGTTCAACCCCGTTACAGTGTGGTCAACTGTTAGTGGGTTCAACCCTGTTACTTGATGCATTGTTATGATTTTGTTTTTATAATAACAGCAAATATTAGACTAATATTTGTTAGGTTTAAAGGAATGGGGTGAATGAAGTTTTGGTTAAGGTTAGGGTTAGGAATAGACTTGTAAGAGTAAGAGTTATGGGTAATGTCTGGGTTAGGCATAAATGTAATAACTAAGATGAATGGGAGTCCAAAAGACATCAGACTGAAGTACAAGGATGTTTGTGTGTATGTGAATCCTCTTATCTGCACCTGATTTTCGGTATAAAGTTGAAACATTGGTGCTATGTGCATGTGCCAGATGCATCATGCAGATAGAATGATGTGCACATCATGATAAGTTGATATGTTCAACTTATCAACATTGATAAGTTGAACATATCAACTTATCAATGTTGATATGTTCAACATTGATAAGTTGAACATATCAATGTTCAACTTGTGTTTTTTATGGGTGGAATTTCTAATAAAAATAAAAATAAGATAATAAAAAAATAAACTTATCATACAGCCTTACAGACACATTTAAAGGTAAACATAAATGTTTACTTGCATATTGAATAGAAATTTTGCTCTTCTTTTAATTCACCGCTTTTTGTCATAATAAACAGGAACTGGTTCTTTTTAAACAAAATGTTTTTATGTCAAAGTTAGAAGACAAAAACCAAGCATGTTTACATTGATGCAATTGAAGTAAAGTAAACACCTTTTTTGTATTTTAAAAGGTATTTTGTATGGTAAAAAAAAATGTGTTTAATAACAACAATAAAATGTAGTGGATCCCCCAAACCCACATACTCTGGCGGAGTGTTTGTAGGTCAAACAAATGGTTGAAAACCTATTCAGACCCAGCATACGTCATTTACCCCCAGAATGGATTGCAGCTGGCACATGGCGATGCCCATGTGTCAGTACATTGTTTAAATTTGTAGAAACCAAACAGCCTACAGTTTGACTGTATTGTTTTTACATTTAAAATAAATATTTATCAAATAAAGTCTATTGTTACAACTAATTGTGGATCCCTTTAAAATCAACAAATGGAAAACATAGTAAAATAAACACCAGTACTTTGCACATCTGTTAAATCGCAATTAGGTAATGAGCCAGTGGATCTAAAAACACTATATAAAGCTAATCGCATATAACACTGGCCCAAGGAATAAATGAACTAACAGCTGCTTATGGCCCCCTAAACCCAGGAGGCCACTAAAGCCAGGTGCCCCGCTTATAATACTCTGGGGAAATCCCTATTTATTTTCATAACCACACAATATTTTTGCACAATTTAAATTCATGTATTCGCTGAATACATGAATGAATAAATGAAAGATAAAGTGCTTTCATTTTATAAATAATCCATTGAAAAAAAGAAAATGTTGTTAATGTATGTTTGGTGTGACATTGGTTAGGTCACTCCTGGGAAGGTTTTCCACTGTTACATGTTTCCTCTATTAGTAGATAATGGTTCTCAGTGTGGTTTACTGGAGCCCCAAAGCATTAGAAATTTTTGAATAATGGTTAGAAATCAAGGACTTTGTTTTTAAATTATATGAAGTGCTGCTTTTTAAGATTTTTTTCCTATGTCATTGTTTGGCAGGTTCAAGGCATTTTGATTCTACAAAATAATGTGAATGTGACTTGTGACATTGAGCTTAGCTTTTCAAAAAAATAGGTTATTCACAGCTAATTTATGATTTATCAAGAGGAGTAATCAATAAGGCCAGGTTTATTTGGGTAGATTTTTCTCCTTATTAAATAAAATCTATATTTCAAACGTTTTCTATTCACTTTTGTATAATTTTTGCCTTATAATTAAATTAGCTTGATGAATAGAAACATTACGCTTGACTAAAGAAAAATCAAAAACAGATTAAATTTGTAAGGCAGAAAATGCTTTTTCACATTACCATGTCACCAAATTGTCACTGTTTCCTAACATCACTAGAAGTAGCATCTGAACCACGCGCTGCATATACTCAAACTACAATATAGTTAGAGTATATTGTACTTTGCAATAAACTCAAACTATAATACTTTTAATTATGTGAAAAAAGTATCATTTTTAATAGCAACTAAAGACACATGGTGTCAAAAGACTTCAAGTATCTTGTTCTTCAAGATGTCATTTACTAATATTTCTAGTGGGTGATTCAAAACAAGGGGTCAGCTCTGTGAATCCATGAATCTTTTCATTAATTTCTGCTGGCTGCTGAAAAAGACAGAATCACCACAGCATGATAATGCCTCCACCTTGCTTTGGATGGAGATAGAGTGTTTAGGGGAATCATTTTCTGCCCCCACAGTGATTTCTATGTAGACCAAACAATTTTGGTCACACCTAACCAAAGAGCCCTATTCCACATGTTCATTGTGTCTTTTACATGCTGTGTGCAAATTGGTTTTAAATTAGGACTTTCTATGCTACTCTTTCAGAGACGCCGGAGTTATGGAGAGTTTGCAGAAATGTAAAATAAAAATATAAATAAATTCCCACTTTGACGTTATATGCCAAATTGCTTCATTAATTTCTCTATATTTTTGACTTGTTCTGCAATTTTCAGCCTTGTTTTGGTTTTTTATTGTAACAGGCTAAGAAATCTGATGTGGGAAATCAACACATTTCATGAGCTGTTGAGAAAGACACATTGTAACATCTACTCTTAGCTGGGGGAATTTAAACTGGACTGAGAGGAGCTGTAAAAATGAAAAGGTCTTTATGGTACTCCTGCTTTGATTAAGATAATTAGCACTCATTACCTACTCCTAAAATAAATCCTAAAATCACAGCAAAATCTGATTTGGTAACTTGAGAGTTCAACATCTGGAGCTTTTTATTCTGGTTTCACATGGATCATAATTTGATAATGACTCACTTAGACAAAAAGAACTTAAGAAAAGCTTTTTGGGTCCTATGTTGAATTTCATAGGACCTCAAGTTAGTCAAGCTTCCAACCATGATTTTGTCTTTGAGTCCCCATAATTGCAGCTATTACAGCCAGGAGGTCCAGCTTTATTCTTTCCATTCATAAATTTCAACATGTCTTTTTGTGGCACATTGGGTTTATTAAAACGCAAAATCTAACCCTCTGTCACTTCCCAACTCAAACACGCTATCTTTAGCTGCTGCTTCCTGTTTTCCTTTACTGGCTACAGCTCATCAACCTGCAATTATTTCCTCTTTCACTCTGGCTCAAGGGTGTCCTCAAACCTCTTGGACCAAATAAAGTCAAAGTGAAGGCTAAAAGAGAAAATTGTGATAGAGAAAAGACTAAGGCTCAAGTCGTAGTTTCCACAATGCTTCAAACACACTGAATAAATAACTTTTAATTCTTGAAGTGTCAACTCAACTATAGGGCATGGGAGATGTTTCTAGTCAGCAGCAGTAAGTAATGCAACCACCAGTAGCATTACTGGGCGAGATAAACCATAAACAAGCCACAACATGCTGGCTAAATCCCAGCTGATCCATCATTTATCTCAAATCCTTTCAAAGATGCACTGCTAACATCTTTGCACCAGACATCAATGACAAAGTCCTCAGCATGTGACGAAGGAAAAGTAAATGAGATAATGTAAACTTTAAATATTTCAAAAGTTATTTATTGGTAATGCTATGAGGTCACCTGAATATATTGAAGGTCCAGGCTGTGCCATTAAGGAATTTAGTTCATGCCAGAACATGACAATGCTGGAAGTCATTTGGTTCAAATTGTAAAAGAGTGGTTCAGGAAAAATGAGACATTTTCTCACACACAGAATGGCCTCCACAGTGTCCGGACCTCATCCTCAGTCTCTCATTAAGAATCCCCCATTATCAATATAAGATTCTGGTAAAAAAAATTAATACCACACTGGATGGAAATAAATCTGGCGACCACAATGCCAAAACAAATGTTAATCTAAGCATTTGTTGTGGCAAATGCTTCGATTAACCGGGCCAACAAAGTGTATGGCCTACTTTTAGTGGCTCTCATAATCTCCTATACATATAGTTCCTAACTATAAATATGAAAAAATATGAAAAAGTAAAAAAAAAAAAAAAAAAAAAAACATAAAAAAATGTAGGTTGAATTTATTGCGAAGAGATTGGAGAGAGTTTAATCCAAAGCCAGACAAAATACATTTCTTTCAGTGCTTTTCACACATCCTAACAAACTGAACCAATAATTGCATAAAAGCACTATGGGAAAAGTTTAAGATTTTATGCTTTATGTTATGTTAAGGTAAAAAAGCACACTTATAAGACCACCCGTAATTTTACAATCTGACATGACACAAATTTTATCATATGTAGTTGTTCAAATGAAACTGTTTGCAGTATACCAAGTGAAGGCCACAATTTCAAGACAAAATCATGATATAAGCCCCATTCAAAGAGTGGTGAAGAAAATCGAAAGTATGACCACAAAAGGAGGAGGAGAACAGCATGAATAGTTGACATGAAGACATACTTTGGTAGGTGTAGTAATCCGCTATATACCTCTTTTAGCAAAAGTGTAAAAACACTAGAAAAAGGCCTTCATAGTTAAATGAAAACATTATGCTATGGTAATAAAAAGCAGATAGATGGTTATGTTTAGTAATTTGTTACACATGGAAAAGACATTTGATAAATATTTTAAATGTAGTGCAGAAAATAGAGGCTGGACATCTTGCAACACAAGTTCAATCATCATCAGGGTTCATTAAAGTGTCTAAAGAAGCATTATGTCATGTCTGTAGTAAAACTGCAGCATGTTCAGCTGTTTGGAGGAGTAAAACAATGGTTAGAGCAGTGGACCCTTCCCAGGAATACCACCCAGCCCCAACCCACACCAGGAGGCTTGGAGATCCCACATCGCCCTGTGTCAGAGAAACATCCTGCACGGTTCATCTCCGGCCCTAATTACATGTTTATGTGCACCGACTGCATTTTGCCATGCAAAGCAAGCGTTAACCCAAAAACGGTATGTGAAACTAAGTATCCGTTTACATTAAACCTCACGATAGGCAGATATAGATGCAGAGGTAATAATTCTGACATACCAAGAACAGATAAAAAAATAAAAAATAAATGCCTAGGGGAAATAAAACCTGCTGTTGCCACACTGCGGTCACAGCCACTTTCATGGTGAGAAGTGGTGCCGTATCTGCAGCTGAGAAACTTGTTAAATGTCGACTCCACCCCCCAGCCTACTCTGTCATTTCATTCAGAGAGTTTACTAAGGATACCGTACAGCTCAGTAAGTGTTCATCTGCGGCTGCCAAATTGGTAGCAGATTAAATTATGCAGTTAAGAAGAGGAAAAGGCTTCCAAAAGTAGATTTGGGCCAGTTCTGGCTTTTACGCGATACAGATGAGCAATAACCCATCTATTAGTTTGGTAATAATCTATTAGCCACAAATCATGTCACCAAATGCAGTTTAAGCAATTTATACACAGTTACTAGTCACTAGGTGTCACACCAGATGATACACACGAAGAATATGAGATGAGATTTTAACCTAATTAATGAGAATTTCTGATTTTGTTTTAACAAACAAATTACTTATTTTAGATACTCTAACATATTGACTAGGGCTGGGCAATAAATCAACAATATATATTGCGATGTGTCCAATAGAACGTTGAATAATTTCACTGTACTTCAATCCAGAACCAAATGACATTCTGGGAGATTTACGCAGAGGTAAGACAGCTAAGTTGAGTGGACTTTTTTCCGTCCACTCAACTTTCCATGAATACACCTACATATTCTGAACAGTCTTGCACCATCTTCTTTTATCGTTTGATGGTAAAGTCAGAAATCTTCCCTATGATTGAATGAGGCTTATCACAGAAATGTTATGGCCACAAAGTCCTTCATTTTTTATAGACATTTACATTTTCTAGGAAGCAAATATAACTTAGTTTAATAATAAAAAAACCTAAGTGATGTTGTTATATGACCTTAAGTTATGAATAGTTAATAAAAACAAATGGTTAATAAAAACAAATGGTTTTGATTTGTAGCAAGCATGTTTTAGTGTTTTGTTTTTTCTTCCTTCCTGGTTCTTTATGCTCCACTGAGGAGGATACTGGCCTTGTTCTGCCCTTGTGCCCTTCAAATACGTATTCATGTTGAATGGTTTGAGAGCATAGTGTGTCCCAATTCCCTACATCCCAAAGCTATTATCATACTGATATAAAGATTGGGCTTTGTGATGTCGCAATGTTTAAGCAAAATCTTAAATAAAATTATTTCACTTAAAAATGGAGGTGATTTTTAGAAAACGATATTTGTGAATTAAAACTTAGCCAGAGGAATAGATTGCTAATATTATAATTTAACTCTTCATCCCCTGTTAGGAAAAGTACATTTTATTATAATAACACTTAAAGATGGAATACATTTCTTGTGCAATATCCACTTTTGAAAATCTTTCTAAAAACATAAAGTTGCAATTGTCTCAAACATGTAGAAATATTGTCTCAAACTTTCAGTCACAAATTGCACAGGAATTGATATTTATTTTGAATTTCATACATAATTCTAAAATTAATACATCCATTTTTTGTGGGAGTGGAATAGAAACATATTTGGTTCTTATTTTCTTTAAGAGATATGATCATACTTCTACAGGTAGAGGGGATTAAAACTGATGTCAGTGTTTCTTATGAATTTCTTGTAACATTTTTGGTCTACAAGACACAACATTCATAGTTTCTTTGAAGCAGGACATTTTAATTCCATTAGTCCTTTAATTTTTCACAATGCTGCATCAGGCCTTTGTTTCTATTTTTGTATGTTTGTTCTTTACTTAATCATTTTTAGCACATTAGCTCCACCTTATATTAAACCAGTGCTTCTCAATTCCAGTCCTCAGGCCCCCCTGCTCTGCATGTTTTAGATGTGCCTCTATTCCAGAACAGCTGATTCAAATGATTGCATGACCATCAAGTGCTGCAGAAGCCTATTAATCACCCAAATATCCAATCCAGGTGTGTGGCAGAAGGAAAACACCTAAAACATGCAGGGCAGGGGTGCTTGAGGACCGGAATTGAGAAACACTGTATTAAACTAACTTTTAGTCACATAAATGATGGGGTTTTTTTCTTTTGCGTAACAGCTGTATCATAGGGTTTATCATACAGCTGTCAAATTGCAAGGAGAATTTTCTTTAAAATTGCCACATTGAAAATTAGCACATTTTAAAGTGTATTTTTTGCCATTTTGTAAATATAACAATGTTTATAGAGCAAATTGTGCCTGTCACAGAAGAGGCAAAAGAAATAAATTTTCAGACATAATGTATTTAAATAGTTTTTGTTTCACTCTACTGAGCATGTGCGATTCATAAAATGTTGCTCTGTATTCATCAATTTTTGCTTTGTATTCAGCAAGTCAGAACGAAATACATTTGGATACTAAAATATCTCCAGCAATAACTTTGGAATGCAAAAATACCTATCCTGTATATTTAAAATTGACTTTGTTGTTTCTTCTTATTGTACTTGTACTTTTTAGCAGCACAAACAGTGACTAGTACCGCCATTTTGGATGTCAAAGTTACGACAGAGGGCATGCTGTCACAATTGTCAAATTTTTGCATGCTTGTAACCAGCGCACTCACACCCTTATGTGCACTTTGAGTCCACACTTTCTAGAGAGGTGTAGAGTGCAGTGCGAGTATTGGGACTGGGACATAGTGACTGAGTTGACAGGAAATCAAAGGAGCCACAGATAATACAGCGGAGCCAATTCAGTTTCATCATCTGATCTGATTCTTAAAGCCATAAATACACTTTAGTTTGAAGCAGCTTACTGCATCGATACCACAGATGTACACAGAGCTTAAAATTATTTAGCAAAAATCCTGTTTCTTAAATTTCTTTTTTTTCTCTCTCTCTTTTATTATATGTTTAAGATGTAATTTCATGTAAAGAGATATTCAGAAGCCTTTGTGAGCTACACTTCTATTTGTCATCAGGATGAAGCAGAGGAGAATCTGACAAAACCTCACTTCTGCCTCCTAGTGTCTGAACATTGAACTGTTCTTCCTTGCATCCCTCGTCTCAACCTAGGACTCGTACAGCAAAGCAAAGCAGGCCTTTTGATGTGAAATTCAAGCCTGTATATATAGATCATTCGATTGTCTCTGCAAGCACAGCTAGAAAGATCAATTTTTGAAATTACAGGTCAAAATATGTGATTAAAGCAAAGCTGGAAAAAATAGTATGTTGGGAAAAGATGTTTACTGTGGGTTTTATTGTACAGTGACTTCAGACAAGAGAAAAACAGTGTCAGACTCTCACAGCCTTTAATTTTCCAGAAACACATCCTGAGACAGACCACTTGGTCAAAAAGGGCCTGTTTTTACACAACAAAAATAAAACTGTTTATGCATTTAGAAGGAAAAAAACCCCCACTAAACTTGAAATTCTAAGTCAATCAAACCTGCAAATAGAGGGATTTAATGAAGCCTGGATCTGATGTGGACAGCCTGTCAAATGAGACTGAAAGCCAGATGAACAGTAGCAGAGATCAAGTCATCCAAAGGGAGAATCTCCCCTCCGCTACTCTACACAGGCAGAGAGAACCAGGCAGCAGGCAGAGAAAGGAGGGAGGGAAGATGGGAGAGAGGGAGAACCGTCACTCTGAAGTGACAGGCCTCTTTGGGACATGGCACCCATCATTAAAGATGACATCAGAGCAGGGAGGGTCTTCCGTGTGAGGTAGATGATTCCATGATGCCAGAGAACAGCTCAGTATAAAAACCTTGAGCCCAGCGTGTTGGGAAACAGCAGCTGCCACTCACACTGGCAGACCCACTCTACGTCTAAGGATATACAAGTACCGTGCTGGGACAGCAGCCTCCTGACACCCATATACCCCATCCCACTACTTGTTTCTTTGGAGCATAAACCTTCACGGTAAGTTGGCCTTGATTTTGGGTCGTTGCATGATGGTGAGGGAGACTCGCAGTTGCAGCCTGGCTCTGAACCCAGGGAGGGCTCATGGTTGGAGGTAGAGTAAGTTGATAAAACATTTGTTTGAATTTTCAGAAGTAGAAGCATTACTGTGCAATGCTCAGCAACCACCAGAAGGCAACATTAACAACATTTTCAGAGCTCAAACAGAGTCACATTTTCAAGGTTTGACTGGTTTATGAAATAGCTGACGTGGACTTGTTGCCATTGTTTGGGGAACATCTTTAGCACTGCTGTTACAAGTTATTAGTTCATCTATGCTGACTGACATAAAAAATGAAAGATGCAGCAGAAATCAACACACCTCTAATTTGTTTACTTTTTCTTCTGTTTGTATGTTCAGGTTTAGCTTCACAAGATGGATTTGAGGGTAACAAGCTTCCTTTTTGTCCTCCTGGCCTTGGCCGAGGGAACTCCCGAGAGATACTACGCGCCAAAAGTGACAAAGGTCCCCTACCCCGTGAAGAGTCACTGTGAGTCACTTCAAGTCTTGCACTTTTTATTTACCCTTGCAGAAGTTTATCACACTGTAATGCTTGAAATGGCTGTTGGGTGGATGGTATTGCTATGATATACCATCAACAAATCAATAAGTAGGTTGCAAAAGAAAGGTTCATTGATGAGTCATCTCAGGTCAAGCTTAGTGGACAATGCAAGTGACTCTGAGCTGTTTTCAGGCTCCACCTACTCCATGCTGGGTCAGGCAAATCCAATCAAGTAGAACCATTAAGAAAAAAAAGTTAGGAATGACGGACTTGTGAGTTCTAAATATGTCTTCAGAAAGTTCACTAAAGAACTTAAGCTTCTTCTCTCCACTAAAAGTGTGGCAGACCAAAGCTCAAGTAGTCCACTAGGTCTTTATGAAAGCACCGTATGGCTGGACTAATCAGTGCAGCTACATTAATGCAAGTTAAAGTGTAAAGTGTAATTCAGACCCTAACTTCTTAAACTCTTCTAAATCTCCTAAATAACCCAACCAAACCCAGAAAAAGCACTTCCCGTCCATAGAAGTTCTCAGTAAGCTGTAAAATCAAATCATTATCCTCATTTATACCATCACCCCTAGCACGATTAGCTTTCAGTAAAACACCTCCTATTCACACCGAGTCAAACTGTTGGCTCCATCTGTGCCACGCTATGTTATTAAGGCCCACCTAGCAGATCAACTCAACTCCTGTGATACACCTGCTAGGTGGGGTAAGGCTGTTAGAGAGCGTTTGTGCTAAGAATAAAAAGACTGACAACAAGGGAGCTGTCGTTCTTTGGTAAAGCAATAAAATAAAGAACAAAAGAACAAAGCATCAGTCACTATGACTCAACTGCCTGTTAGATGTCTAATAATATATTTTATTACTCAAGTTAATGATTCAAAAGTCGTGTTCAGCACTTACAGGGCTGTTGATGTGGTTTGACTGTAAGTTTCTAGAAGAACATAACTGCAAATAAAGCATGAGGGCTTGGACTAGACCAATTGACAAAACAGATGCAGGCCTGCTCCACCCAAAGGTCTCATGGCCTCCAAATCCCACCACAAACTTAAAGAAATTATCTCATAAGTTGAGTCTAATACATGTTTCATTTTGTTTTGAATCAGAATTGTTTGCAACTATGACAGATCAGCTGAGACATAAAGGCCTGACACAAAGTACACAGGAGAGTAGTCACTGTTCCCATGTCAGTAATGTTCCAAGTCCAGGTTAGCCACTGGGGCCAGTATCATCACCTTCAGTTTGTGGTATTACTGCCTGCCAAGAGCTACGCTTCTGGCATAAACATATTCTGAGAGGATTCAGGCAGCAGTCGTCATGTGGCTGGAAAATGACAGCCTTGTCAGAGTGATTCCTTCACTAAACACTGTTTCAAAAGACTCTTTACTACAATGACAAACCCTTTTCTGCCAATTGTGATTTATTGACAAATAGAATATTTTAACAGTTTTCACGAATGCAGACTGTTACCTACCCAAATCTTAAAGCTTATTGGCATAGTAGTTTTAAAGTCAAAGTAGGGCATTAACCTTTTAATTCGACAAACATTTAATTCCTTTTTAACTATTTATATATTAAAGGGGTAAGATATTTTATTTTAGTTGAAATTAACCAATGTTGCACAGGATTAATTGGGTACTTTTAATCTTTAGCTCCCAAGATCTCACTTGTTTAGAAACTGAGCTCATATATTTAAACAGAAAATAGAAAAAGAATACAATCTGTCACATTATGTTTTTCAGTTTTATGGTAAACAATTTAGAGGACAATATTAGATGTGTTAGATGTGCTTAGTGCATGTACCTGCAACTCATGGTGAGAACTGTAAGCAAGTGAGGCTGGTGATGAGGAAAAGTATCTATATTTTCAGTGTAGAAAATGAAAAAGTGCACTACAGTGCAGGCATATGGAGGTGCAATAGACAAGAACGTGAGCTGGTTGGTGTGTACATATCAGCTTTCCTATGAAGGTTGTGGGATAGAGAAAAACACAGGCATCATCACAACCCACTCCATAATCATAGGGAGCGGTGTTTTGCTCAAGATGTGCCGTAGTTGTTAGTATTTTACATCTTTCATGAAAAGTCAAAGGTTTCGATATATGAAAACACCCGCAAAATATATCTGCATTAAAATGACCTGATTAATTCCTTGGATAAAGTGGTTGGTGATGCTTTTATTACCATTATTATTTTGTGCAATGAAATATTGCACAAACTATTCAGAGGATAATAGTTTGTTGTTTTTCTTCTATTCTGTAGCTGTTGCAGGACCACAAGGTCCTCCAGGACCCCCAGGTGAGCCAGGACCAATGGGACCTTCTGGACCTCCTGGAGAAAGGGGTGTTGGACACACTGGACCTCGGGGCCCACCAGGACCACCTGGAGCCCCTGGCCTCTCTCAGGCTGGCAAACCTGGTACCCCAGGTGCTCCTGGAAAACCCGGAATCCCTGGTGGACTTGGTGAAAGAGGATTAAACGGTGCAACTGGACCAATGGGACCAAGAGGTGCCCCCGGTACACCTGGAACCCCTGGACCTGCTGGACTTTCAGCCGCTGGAAAACCTGGACCAGCAGGGCTTCCGGGTTCAATGGGTCACAGAGGAGAACCTGGTTTGAAGGGGCATCCTGGTATCCCTGGTCTTCCTGGTCCAAAAGGAGAGAGAGGCATTGGTGTTCCTGGGGTCCAGGGTCCACCAGGTGGAACTGGGCCAATGGGCCCATCTGGCATGCCTGGCAAACCTGGAGTTGGCCAGCCTGGTTCCCCTGGCTATCCGGGAGAACCTGGTAAGGCTGGAATGCCAGGAAGGGATGGTGCCCCTGGGCCAATGGGTTTGCCAGGTCTTAAGGGTCACACTGGACCTCCAGGTGTAGGAGCATCAGGAAAACCAGGCCAGAATGGTACCCCAGGTACACCCGGGCCTATGGGACCCAAAGGTCCACAGGGACCTGCTGGTCAACCAGGCTCCCCTGGTATGCCAGGTGTTGGTAAGACTGGTGAACCCGGAATACCAGGATCCAGAGGAGCTCCAGGAAGTCCAGGAACCACTGGTCAGAAAGGGGAGCCAGGCCCAACTGGATTTACTGGTCAACCAGGTGCTCCCGGTCCTATAGGCCCAGCTGGTCCACAGGGTGCAAGAGGATTTCAGGGTGAGTCAGGTCCAGTAGGACCCAAAGGTGATATTGGTATGGTTGGTGCGCCAGGCCCAAGAGGATCCAAGGGTGAGCAGGGAGCACAAGGCTTTACTGGAAAACCAGGTGTTCCTGGTGCAGTAGGTCCCCCAGGAGTTCCAGGCCATAATGGAGCACAGGGTCCAAAGGGTTCACAAGGCCATGGTGGCTCTCCAGGAAGTCCTGGTGCAAATGGTGCACCTGGACTTAAAGGACACACAGGGGCCCCAGGAGCACCAGGTAAAAGCGGTGAACCTGGACTCCCAGGAGAATCAGGACCAGTCGGCCCCCCTGGTCCATCAGGCCCCCCTGGACTTAAGGGACACCCAGGTCTCCCAGGTCCACCTGGTCCAGCAGGCCTGACAGCAAAGGGAATTTCTGGTCCTATGGGTCCCCCAGGACCTCCAGGTCAGAGAGGCCATGATGGTCTCCCTGGTCCTGCTGGTCCTCCAGGTCCACCTGGTCCCCCAGGAGAGGTGGTCTACCACCATGAAAAGAGCATGCCAATCAAGTCCCATGAGGTTATGATGCCTCATGAAGTGATGAAGGCTCCCATGTCTGCTTTTAGTGCTGTGCTGACCATGGCCTACCCCCCTGCTGGAACCCCTATTGCTTTCAACCAGGTTCTTTACAATGGAGAGAACCACTATGACCCCCACAGCGGTGTGTTCACCTGTCAGATCCCAGGTCTTTACTATTTTAGCTTCCACGTTCATGTCAATGGTGCAAACGCATTGGTGGCCCTCTACAAAAATGAGGAGCCTACGGTTTTCATCTATGATGAATACAACAAGGGCTTCTTGGATCAGATGGCAGGCAGTGCTGTTTTTATGCTGCACCCAGGGGACAGAGTCTACGTTCAAGTTCCTGATGAGGAAAGCAATGGTATATTTGCTGCTGACAATGTTCACTGTGGGTTCTCTGGGTTCTTGATTGCCTCAACGTGATTTAATGAATCCCTGTAAACCTTAAAACCCTACAAAAAACATTAAACTGCTCAGAGAATAAGATTAATTTACACAAATTGAAATAAAGATTGTGAATCTGTTGTACCATTTACCAACCTCACTCAAAGTTACAAGGGTTAAAATTACTCAATGAACCGAGATACAATTTTTCTAAAAAATTTAGGCCTCAAATTTATCCTTGTTCCCCATTCATTCTATGCCTTAGAAATGAAACAAAAACAGAATGATATTGGAAGATTTCTTAAGTGGTGCTCTACAGTTACCTGGAACATTTACAGATAGTTTTTTATTTGTGTTAGTTTTTTTTATTCCTGTTTGTTTAAGGATTTTCTTTAAATTTAAAAACAAAAATATGCAAAACTGATCTAATATATGTTATAAAAGATCAGCACATTTACACCAGCACTGTGACTACAAACAGAACATTGGAGAGGAATTTCAAACTGCTTTTTTTGTAACTATATCCCATTGGATGTGTTAAGTTATGTACCACTTACTGAGAAAAACATGGAATAAAAGTACAACATTGAAAAATATCTTTGAGTTTGTTTCATCTTTTGTCAAAGTCATTAATTGAACTATGAGTATATTTAAGATAAACTGGGTACCTTTGAATGCAGATGTATTGTAATTGTGGTCAATGGAAGCCAACATGTCTTTCCAAAAGTTGGAGTTCACCTCATTTCCCCGCTGTTAAAAATGGGGAAAAAATTGGGTTGATACAAAACTATTCAGATTTGTTCTTAAAAAATGGATCTACAGATATAAATCCTTATAGTTATTAAAACACATATTACCTTGTGTAACATGTCCACAACTTTTCCGCAGAGCAGAGCCCCCGGAAGATCAAAGTAATTGTCATAGAAGTAGTATTTTGCTGCAAAAAATACACATAACAGTTAAACTTATTCAATTCAAATTCATTCAAAAATACTTTACTCCAAAGGAAAATTAAATGTTGTGTAACTCATATTAATTCAAATTCTTCAAAGAGTTATTGTAGACAGTGATGGCTATTGGCAGGAAAGATATCTTGTAGAACTCTTTATTACAGGTAATTTGAAGAAGCCTCTGACTGAAGACATTCTGTTTTCTCAAGATGGTCTCATGAAGAGGATGGTCAGGGTTATCCATAATTTTCTTGATTTTATGAAGAATCTTTCTTTGCATAGTTATCTCCACAGGTTCTACATTCGTCCCCAGAAAAGAACCAGTCTTTTCATCAGGTTGTTAAGCCTTTATAGGTCCCTGGTTCTGATGCTGCTGCCCTAACAGATGAAGAAGAGATGATGCTTTCAACAACGGACTTATAGAACATCTGCAGCATCTTGCTGCAAACCTTGAAGGATCTTAGCTTCCTCAAGAAGTAAAGTCTCCTCTGTCCCTTCTTATCAACAGCTCATTGTTGTGTCTCCAGTCCAGTCTGCTGTCCAGATAAACTCCGAGGTATTTATAGGGTAAGTAACCCCTCAACTACCTGCACTTCTTCTCCCATGATGGAAATAGGGTTTGATCCAACCCCATTTTTCCTGAAATCTACAATCTTCTCCTTTGTTTTGTCTACAATCAAGACAGGGCGATAGTTCCCACACCATGACACAAAGTGTCATGTCCATCTTGTCCATCTCTGATACAACCGACAATTGCAGAGTCATCAGAGTTGGACTGTGCTGGATGTCTAAAGTGAAAAGGAATGGTGAGAGTACAGTGCCCTCTGGTCCTCCTGTGTTACAGACCATGTGGTTAGGTACACAGTCCTTCGGTTTCATAATCTGTGGTCTGTTTGTGAGGTAGTCATAGATAAGGCCTCCACCTGTGTTTTCTGGAGTTTCTCACAGAGCAGAACGGGCTGAATTGTGTTAAAAAAGTCAGCTGCTGCTTCACCTGACTTCTAGACACAGAAAAGTGGGAGGAGGAGGAAAAGGAAGCAGCAGCATCTCCTGGTTTGGTTGAAGACAAGCGTGTGGAAGCAGAAGAGTCTGTAACTGAGGTGAAAGATAGAACTTCTAAGGTTTGTCAGGAAAGCTGTGGGTCACATACTGATGGAACTTCTTTCTAAGATAAATTACAACATAACCATCCCACCTGATCTTGTGAAGGATGTGTTTAGGCTGTTGAAGTGCTTCCACTCCCGTTTTGGCCCATAATGTTTCATGAGTTCTTCTGTGCTGAGGTCGTTGGTTCCATGTGTTGCCCTATTTAAGCAAGAAACATCAAGAAATACTTTTCAAAATTGAGTGGGATCTATGCATACATTTTATGACAAAAAAGCATACCTTAAAACAGTGCCATCTTCAGCCAACTTCACAATGTTTCCATCCTCCAGATCAACCACCAACCCCTTAAAACTGGAAACAAAATGGAAATTTAAAAATAAGATGAAGCTAAGATTTAAGGTTTTATCTCATTACTATGAACAGCTTTCAATATTTTGGGCATTTTTGATTTAGGAATATGATTTTAACAATAGAAAAACATTTAGTGGTCTGGTTTTACACGAAATGAAAAAAATAATACAAGGAAACAAAAATAGCTGAACACTCATCTAGATTTGTCATCGGAGGGCAGCGAAAAACAGTGCCATGCAGCATATTGGCAACATGGCAGCATATTGGCTTTCTGCTAACATGTAAGCTAAGATGATAACTACAGTCGGGATCCTGCAATAATCAAAAACGCACAGACAAACTGGGAGCGAATAAAAAGATGTTCAATGCTGCTTTCTGGACACATGTAGGGATCTGTTAGAAAAAGCTGCCATACTGTAAAACCATCTTCTAATAAACGGCTGCTAGGTTGTCTACGAGATGATCAAGCAGTCAACTCATAGACAGTACTATGTTGCTATTTGTAGAAAGTTTGGTTATTGTACAAGTTTATATGAGCATTTTGCAGGTATTTAGCAGATATATTAATATTCCACGCTGCTTTATGTTCTAGAATCTAGAGACTTAATGACTATTTTTTTGTCCTTTTATCAAATAATGTTAATTATTGCCATTATTTATTATAAGACTAAATTGTAAACAAATTTACTGAATAGCAAGAAATATTTTATCAGAGCATCCATCCTCTTTATTCATCAGTTTGAACATCTGAGCTCATGGAGGCATTACTGTGTTCCTGTGGCAACTAAGAACATCTATTTGAAATCATTTATTGACAGTGCAATAAATGATTTATTCTTAACCAAACTAAATGATAACATTTACCTATAGCTTAAGTGTTTTGCTCTATTCACAAATTGTTGATAATGTGATTCTATGAATATCATTTATCATTTTAGAGTCCAAGAAAATTACCACTTTGATAGACTAAATTATTTCATCTTATTTTTTCCTATATATAAGACTCTACCACAAAAAATCTCTCAGAATAATATATATGGCACCGTAAAAACAAAAATGTGAATTTTTGCTTGTATCTGTTTAACAACCCTGGTTGTAACAACCTGGGTTATTCTTCTGTACCTAATTCATTTGTTTGTTATCGATTTTTTTCTCAGTTAAGTTTCTTATGTATACATTGCAAAAGGTATTTTATTCTAGTTGATCATGTTGTTTTTCATGTCTCATTTCTTTTGTTCCTCCTATAATTGATAGAGATATGTAGATATTATTTATAATGTATAAAAGTATTGGTTATGTCATTTAATTAGCTCTACTTCCTTAAGAAAATGAAAACAATAGGGTGTGTTATAAGATAATTTCTTTTACGGTGCCCGTAATGCCAAAATTAATAGTAAATAACAAAGACTTTGTGGTATTGTAATTTAGTAATGCAATTATATTAGTTGTGTTACCACCCCCACGCCACTAAAGGCAGTAGCAGGCCCGAAAAGATGCGAGTAAGGAGCAGATTTAGAAATACACCGAAAACTAAGGAAATTGTTAAAAACTGTGAGCTGCGCTGAAGTAAATAGAGAAGTTCAAATACATGCTGAGAGCGAAACTCCTTCCTAAAGGTGAAAATATATCACATATTTCAAAAGAAAATAAAAACGGGAGGCCGAGGATAATATAGGAAATAGCGCCCCCTTCACTTCCGGATAGCAATGGTCCCATTTCCAAATAAGGTATGAGACTGACAGCGGTCAGTCCCCGGCCCTTTCTGTTTGCTGCAGCGAGGTCCTTCTAGGACGCGCTGCTCTTCTTGATTTTTATTGGCTGTTGGCTCTGCTGCTCTTCTTCTCTGTAAAGTTAACAGTAGCGCGAGCAGCTACCGTAACTGCTGTTGTTGCATGCGACACGCTCACTCGCGCTTTCTGCTCCCTGCCGAGCTGGTGGAAAAGGTGCAATGGAGTTTCCGGCTACTGTAATAAAGATCTATAGAAAACTTATTTTTCTCATTCATAAAATGCTAACATCGGGGACTTTTCCGGGGACGGCTTCAGCCGGGGACAGGTCACCTAAAACGTGGACTGTCCCCGGAAATCGGGGACGTCTGGTCACCCTATAATAATCGCAATATAGACATCAAGCCTGACAGCATATTGTAAGAGTGGATGTTCTGTTTTGGTGTTGATTCCCCTGATAGGATTGAACGTAATCTCGGCTTTATCTGCTCATTGAAATTGTTGTCTGTCGGTTGCCATGGCAACGGGTCCGCGTGCAGGGTAATGCAGACACACAGAGCGAGGAAAAGCAGAATAGAAATGGTTTTATCTAGTTTTGTTCTTCACCTGTTTATCAGCTCTATTGTACTTTATTGCGGCGCACTGCAGCCGCTGCAATTCCTAAAAGTTAAACAAGCAACAAAAACTGAACTAAAATTCCCTCTGTTCGTAAAACGTGGTGATATGTATAACAGTCATCAAACTACGGCTCCTACAGCATTTAAAATAAAACGATTGACCAATACAAAAGAAATTTGCCCTTTCTTGCATCTTGACAGAACTAACGGAAACCAAACTGTTTATAGGTTTGTATCACGAAGAATTATGTCTCAAACATCAGTTTTCTCAGCTTTATTTTAAATCGTCTTTAATATATAGGCCTATATCTGATAATAAATGATGGCACTACCAATATTTTCGTGACAGATTTCTGCTCGTCCTGCATTGGAATAGAATGGTTTTCTGGACACAATGCATCACATAGCGACTAATAGGCGCTGTGTAATCCAGTAATACATATCAATTAACAGCAGTATGAAAGACGTAAAAAATAATTATACATTTATACATTAAGAAATTATATTTCATCCTCAGTGCTACATGAAGCTCATTTTGAAACAATATTTTGCAACAAGTAAATCAAGTGAATTAAGTGCGTGTATATATATATGAAAGATTTCTAGTTTTAATACTGAACATAAATAAATATTTCATTCGACTGATTAAAACATTCAAACATGTTGGCTTTTTTTTCCTTTGTGCATAATGTAGTCAGCCTGCCATTATACACACTTAATTTAAAAACATTCTGCATAGACCTAGGTAAAAAAATATATGAAGAATTAATTTTATTAAACACATTGAAACAGGCTGTGAATAATTCAACAGCTGGATCAAGGGGCTTTAAATTTCCTGTTGTGGCCACTGTTGTTTGTCACATCAGACTTGTGACAAACAAGCACCACACTAGCTCTACATGATACTGTTTCTGTGTTTACATAGAACCCATCTATCTTGTAAAGTGCCTCAAGCTTACAGTTGTTGTGAACTGCTGCAATATAGAAAAACTGAATCAAAACTAACATAATAAACGTTTTTGAGTAACAGAACTTTATATTTTAATCGTTTAATTTAACTAGGAATGAACATTTCTAATAATAATATTGCTGTTATGAGCTGTTATTGCTGCGTATCATATTAATATACGATGCACAGCACAACATCGATATACAATATTGATAGCTAATATTGTATATTATGTTCCACTGACATCACCACTGTTTCTCTGCTTCAGCTAAACTTCCCACAATAGTTTGCTGCATCACTGTCACATGACCAAACAAATACCACATGACCTACCCTCTACCTTCCCCTCCAGAAACAAAAGCAAGAAGATGAAAATAAATATCGGTTGTTAATATCGGCTCAGTTTTATTTTTCAGACCTATACAAAGGACTGTTATTGGCTGATACAGATGTTAGTGTCTAAATATTGTGCATCCCTAAATATAACTAAAAGGAATCTTTAGGCTATACCACCCTGTGTGGTTAATCTATGAAGTGAAATGTAACTGTAATCTTGAAATCCATTTGGTTTTCTATACATGTGTGCCAGGTTCCCCTGCAATCTAAAAACCTCTTGCAACAGGACACTCACCAGAAATCCCAGGTAGCAGGAGTCAGATTCAGGAGGTCCTTGTCATATCCCTTGTGCTCCACCAGATACCTGGCAAAGCTCTCATATATGAGCTGTAAACACAGGAAGGAGGAAGGAGAAAGTCAGAAAGTGGATAGCACAGTCCTTTAAAGTCTTAAACTTTAATAGCTGCTGGATAGCAACTTAATGTGTGAATCAAACCTGAACTGGAGAGCCAATTTTATTTTTGAGAAGCACTCATAAAGGAAGGCACAGTAATGCCTTGCTATGGAGAACTTTTTCATTCAAAAATAAATAATACTGTTATTAACAAATATTTTATGAAATACATCAATAACCCCATGAAATGAAATAAATTATTATATTATTATAAAATAATGTGTACCTTTTTGTTTATTTATTTCAAGATTCAGTTATTGATTTTATTGTCATTTATTTATTTTTTGTGACACTTTTGTAAAGTTACTTTGCGTATTTTATGACCATTTTTAGTTTTTAGAACCATGTCCTGACATACAGGAACAATGAAAGAGGTGGAATATTTTTGGGGTACAGGAACTAGTCTCCCGTTTAGTCAAAAGCTCCTCATAAACTGCTAAAATCAACACAAACCCATGATCTTCACTTTAATGGGAGCAATGGAATCAATGATATCTGAAATTTTAGAATCAAAGTTATCTACCATCTACAATGTCACAGAATAAAGGCGTGGAGAATAACTATAATTGATTAAAAGTTTCTGCAGTGTTCTCTGTAAAAGAATGCTATGTGATAGTAGCTGTTTTGCTAAGAGAGTCAATGGAGAATGTACTTTCAAACGTAACAGCTAAATTATCAGACAGGGCAACATCAGTTACAGAGACATCACAACAATGCTCTTCTATTAACCTTTTAACAGTGTTTTTACCAGCATTTTTTTTTACCAGGGTTGCTCTGTGAGGTGGAAGCTTTGAAACCGCACATCCAAGGAAGATCACGCCCCGATGAAGCCAATAGGACCACATCATCCTCAAAAAGCAGAGATGCAATCCTGAGGCCACCAAAACGGATCCCTTCAACACCTTCGCTGTTCCTACAAATTCTGTCCATAAAAGTAATGAACAGAATCGGTGACAAAGGGCAACCTTGGCAGACTCCAACCCTGCCCAGAAACGAGCCCATATCAAAGGGCCCGGAGAACCCCCACAGGGTTCCCCGATGGACACGGTCGAATGCCTTGTCCAAGTCCACAAAACACATGTAGACCGGTTGGGCGAACTCCAACCGGTCTACCCTCCAGGATTCTGCTGAGGGTGTAGAGCTGGTCCAGTGTTCCATGACCAGGACGAAAACCACACTGCTCTTCCTGAATCCAAGAAGTTGTTCATGTGAGGGTAAAGAGCAAAACAATATTCAGAAGAAGTCTCAAAGTAAATACATGATAACTCCAGTCCGGGCCTATTTATAACATTCTGAGCTTGCATACAGTGTATGAGTCATTACCGATATGACCCTTTCTAGGGAAAAATAGTCATCATACAAATTCTATTTCACGTGCATTGGGTACATTTACAAAGATGCCGTTGAGAAGGTTATTTGGCATTATTGTATTTCCACAGCATGCAAACAAGATGCACGAGAAACTTGAAAATGGACCCCAGGCCTGGTTAAACGATTGGCCACCAACAGAACCTGCGCAGCTGTTCTCTGCGGGACTCAAAGTATCAACAAACGCCTCATCACTCAGGTCTCATCACAGAGGGTTAGGATCGGGCTCCAGCTCGGCCTAAGGGGGATTCAAAGTCACCCATATACGAGAGCCGACGCTCCAACCTGTGAGTCACGCAAAGTAACTGCAGCAGTGGCAGTGTCGAATCACCACGCACACACATCATAGCACAGAGCGCTCCGACACACATTCCCAGCAGCCTGCTCTCTGGGCACGAGCCAGAGCAAACTGACCGCTGAGCATTTCTCCGGCTCAATGCGCTAGGACAAGTCGAACCGTCGCGGCCACCGTCCAGTTATGTACCAGCAGAGCGCGACTCACCCTGGAGGTCTCCTTCAGATGGTAGCGGCACAGCGTGTGGTCGAGGTCGAAGCCGATGATGTCGCAGTCCGACAGGCTGAAGTATTCGGACATTGTCGCGGTGCTGAAGCTGCAAGGGTGGGAGTGAGGAAAAAAAAAAAAAAGAAGCGTTCGGGAGCTGGATGTTGCGCTCGGCTGTACAGCACTGAGTATGTGACGGTGACACTGACGGACAGACAGCGGGGGCGGGACCGGGCTCTGCTGCTGCTTCTCTGTGTCTGCTCGGAGGGAACCGCTGAAACAAGCACACTGTTCTCAGTTCTCTATTAATCTAAATGGCTGCAAGTTCTCCATATGGAGGCAAAAGTTGAACTCCAGGCTGTCAGTGGAGGAGCCGACAGCGTTCAACACTTCCGGATGAAACCGTAACACTTGAATTATAAGATCCTGAGCAAAATAGATTTGTGTGCGCCTCTTTGTTGGAGAGAAGAAACAAATCTATGTAAAATATATCATGTAGGTTCATTTTTATTAATTAAAATATTAAAAAATGGTCTAGTATTTTTAATTTCAGTTTGAGGGAATTAAAAAATATATACATCAGTCCCATTAAAATATTTTTTTGAACTGCAGTAAAGCCAGCCCGTACTCTATTTTGACGTGCGCGATGGAACAAGGCGTTATGGCATCTTCCTTTACAAGCTCCTTTCATAATAAAAGGTCACCTGCGGTTTATGTTTGATTCACGCTTTAAGTTTCTTTCAAGTGGCTATAAAAGTTTAAAGCTTTGTGTTTATGCATTTGCAAAAAGAAATGATGTATCTGAAATGTAATGTAATTATGTATCTAAATTAAAATATATTGTGTGAAAAAAAATCCTGTAAATACATAACTTATGTAAGATCTACTAACCTGGCAAAGTCACCTGCGTATCAGAACTAGGTTCAACTCAGGAGGAGCAAGGGAAACAATGTGTTGAACAAAACACGTATTTATTACACATTTTGAAAATAAAATAAACAGAACAAAATAGTCAATGTTTTCTTTTAGTAGTCCTAAGTCAAGTTCAAAAGTTTCTTTTCTGTTGATTTGTTTTCAGTTCAGTTCAGTTTTCAGATCTGAGTTGTTATATTGTAGCTACCCGGGTAGTGTTAATATGTGCAATCCCACCAATCTAGTGGAACAGAAGAAGGTTCTTCTTTGGCATCGTAGTGGACACAATGTGAATCCCTCTTGTGGATCCTGGCTCGCCGTTCTTCATGCGTTGTCTCTCACAAAAAAAAACAACCTGCATGTAGCAGAAATATCTTTCACTATAGTGTCATATAAAATTCTAAGTCATTTCAGTGAAATTTTATCTCCTCACTCTGTGTAGATAAAATTATTCCCAGCTGTGATAAATAACTTTTGTCTTTTAGCTCAACAAAACATCACAAAATAATATTCACTGAATTGACATCAGTATCTTTTTTCCAGTACTCTTAAATTTCATACAGTGGAATAAATAATTCACTGCCACTAAATACTTCATCAGTATCA
>CAEFZY010031065.1:0-14065 GCA_903066815.1 Brachyrhaphis roseni
GACCCCGGGCCGGGAATCGAACCCAGAACCTTCTTGCTGCAAGGCAACAGTTCTACCAACTGCGCCACTGTGCAGCCTTGCTTAGAAATCAAACAGAAATTTTAAACAACCTAGAAGATAGCATCAACCAGTAAAAGATCTTTACTGTGGATTCTTTTGAAGCAGTACAACTTTTGTTATAGATATAAGATGACATCCGCAACATCGATAGAAATTCTAATATTTTTGAAAATTTTAAAATATTTTTGATTTACATAAAGAAGACAAAACAATAAAGTACTGCAGTATTCATAGCTTTAAGTTCAGTTGAAAACAAAGTTCACTTTTTTTAGCGTGTTTGCATTTTTTGCTTCCTCCATCTGGCCAGACAAGGAGGACATCTGGTGCCTATAGTGCTGATTCCAAAGGAAAAGAAGAAAAGTACTAAGGAACAGAATATGTTTGTTTATGCTGAGCAAAAACAAGCAGCCAGAGAAACGGACCACAGATCTGCTTTGAACGTCTTACTGATGTGTGTCATTTACAGTAACTGGGAAAAAAGACAAGGCTACGATGTAAGACAAGCGCTGACATCCACCCAGGCAGAGATTCACCTTTTTCATCACAATAGACGAGTCGCTGCATAAGTTCCGATGCTGCACCAATCCTCCAATTGATCTTCCACTCCATTTTTCTTTCATTTGTGAACAAGACTCTGAAATTCTTAGACTCCACCACTTGGGACAGGATTTCTTCCCCAGAAGAGAGGAAATCTTTCCAAAATTATTATTTGTGCCTATGTTGATAGTGACATTTTATTTTCAAATAAAATTGTTTTACATTTAATCATGTTTGTAAAGTGTTTCATTTTAATCCCTTAAGCACATGGTATGGCTTTTTATTGCTATAAATGTAATTATAGGTGTCCATAATTCATTATAGTTATTATAAAATGGAGACTAACTCCTTATTTTTAGGCACTGTGTTACTTGCTGTCTAGCAGCTTTCAGTTTTATGTGCCACAGATTTTACGTCCTACACAACAAATGTTTACAGCATATTAATACTCGAATAGTTTGCCTTCCGAGCCAAAGCTTTAAAAAGTGGCATTACAACTTGCTCTATTGGGTTGTACTAATCTTGCAACCTTATATCAGGTTCTAGGAACAATAGAATGACTTATGTTTGACCTTCTTTTTTTTTTAAAACTTGGCTTTAATTTTGTGTTAAGATGTTTTATTTCTTTGAGCATCTGAACAAGGGAGCTCATGAGTTAACATGCCTGATAGAAAGACTTCAGAGTGGAGGAGGAGGAGGGGAACAGGGAGAGGGAGGCATCAGTTTCAGTGAGGGAGGACAGACTTTTCCCCAACACGTTGTGACAGATCTCCTTGTTACGATGCAGCAACAGAAAACGCAGACCTCTGGCCAAGGCCTGTTGCACAACACATGGCGTGATAGTGTATACAAAAGAGGAGTGGAATAGTTAGATTTATGAAATGTTATTATGCTAAATTATAACACAATTTCTATAACATGTCCTTAAATACATTATGAAAAGAGTGAGAAAGGTAAAAGCAGAAATAAAAGGCTTTAAAAACATCAACAGCAGGCAAAGACAATCAGAAATGAATGTTTTTATTTTAAGAAAAAAGTCAAACATCAAACACTAAACCTTAGCGATACATCAGACTTCAACCAGGCTTGGTTGATTTGCTGGAACTGAAATAACATTTTATATCTCTAAAATTATGCTTCACTTAATACTTTTTAAGTTAGCTTCACAAAGGGTTCTGCTTCCAGTTGATGCCACTCTGAGTTGAGTTTAAAATCCCTTTTAAAGAAATGAACTGTTGGGAGAACAAAATGGCATACAGAGACGAAATTAAATATTTTTCCACAGCAACGTACAGTTCCTAATGCTAACAACATTTATCACTTTTGTAATTGTTTCAGACTAGAAGAGTTCAAAGTCCAGGGCCCACCCTTCCCAGCAAGGTTCAAGCTGACATCAAGGAGGGCCAGAGAACAGAAGTGAAGAAACATTACACAGTGAACCCCTGTAAGTGGTACTGAATTAAAACACTATTACAGAAACTTAAGTGAACTTTAAACTTAGTCACAATGTTAGCACATAGAAACATCCAATTAATACTGAAAACTATAAAGTCAATTCAATCCAATTATGCAGATTCAGTTACATGCACTCCGACTATATCCTAGTTATAAAATAATGCAGTCTAGTTCAGTTTATTTTTCCAATTTGTTTTATGTCTGAAGAAACCCAGCTGACTGCATCAAGTCACTGACTGCAGCAATAATTCCTTGTTAACCATTATGTAGTGACAGTGGACAGTATATTGCACCTCGTTAGCTCCAACATAGGAAAAATACTTATAACTACATTTTACAAAAACAAGAATTGAGAGAAGGAATAATAGATAGATAATATGAGAATAGTTGTGGAGCCTCCCGACCCCACTAGGGACAAGGATGTAAGAAAATGGATGGATGGATAGATAGTTGTGGAGCTCCACAGGGTTTAGCACTGGAGCCAATATTTTATACTTTGCTTCATTTGTTAAACTAAATCAATTAGATTGATTGGAATTTCCTCATTTTTTTGATGCTGCTGAACAGTATTTATCCACAATGCTTGGTGAATCAAATCTGTTAGTAAGGAAGCAAGCATGTGTAAATTGTCTTATTTCTGCTCTGTCAACCCCAAGTTGCCGGACAACCATCCACTCTGAGTTTGTTTCTGCTGAAGGTTTCTTCCTGTTTCTAAGGCATCACTCACTGTGCTTACTCAGGATGGAGGACTGCATGAAAATGAGAAGTTGCTGTCATCTACTTTTTTCCTTAGATAGACAGTTTCACTGATTAGAATTAGCGATTTGCTTAATCCTATTTTTCTTACAATTCATTTGAGCACAATGAAAATACTTATAATTGTTATTGGATTATATGAATATGTTTAATGTTTCTAAAAGAATGTATTAAATACAACTTTAATGTTTTCTTTCATGTGGGTGACATGAGATTTGTAAAAAAAAATGAATGAAATAAGCAGAGAAAACTTATTCATTCATTCATTTATAATTGGCATATGTACATTTTGACATAATTTGACTGCTGTGCAAACTTTGAAAAGAAATGTCTTATGCAAGCAAGGATGAGGAAAGGTCACATTTCTTGTGGTCCGATCAAAGGAATATTGAAACTGGCAAGTAATTCGCAGCATCCTCTTTGGTCCTCTGCTCCCTCCTCCTCAACGCTTCATGTCGGTACTTGGAGGTAATGAGCCATTCTATAGTATTCATGTTGGCTGTTGCTGGGAAATAGTTCAAGATAATGAAAGGCCATTGCAGCCAGCTGAGTGACCCTTCCCCCGTCTTTCCCCCAGACCCCCCGCCTCACCTCCTCTTAGTTCCTGTGCATGCTCCAACTGACCCATCAATGAAAAGCCACTTTCTTCCCCATCTCTGGTGCATGGCTGTGCAGGAGAATGAGAGGGAGGTGTGGACGGACAATAGCAGTAACCCAGGCGCTGGCCGGACACACAATGTGAGGTCTCTGTGCACCAAGGGAACAGCTAACAGAGGGGCCATTCTCAAATGTTTCACCGATCCCACGCCAGCATTTCTCCTCACTTGAATTATGCAGCAAACACATGCATATTCACGTGCTGATCAGATCACCTCATCTGAAACACTCTGCTGAGTGATTAAAATAGCAAGGGAGCATGTGAAGATGGACATATGCGGAAGGTGGATTAATTATTTTGTGATTACATAATGCTGGGAGTGAACGATTGGCTGAATGTCTAATCTGTGCTGATGGTGCTGTTGGGCCCTATGCTGTTTTAGCTTCAAAAACAATCTGTCAATACACATATTAGTCTGTTGCAATATAATGCAAATTTTATTGGTTTTGTAACTCCTGGCCAGCAAGTAAAAACTTTAGGCATGTTTGTCTATAGATTTATGTGATGTTTAAAACCTTTGGGTGAAACCTACAAGCAAAAATGATTTCTGCCTCCTGTGAAGTGGTATTTTTAATTTCCCTGACCTTTTGCTAAATGGTTTGTTTGATTCTTCACTTCTAACCTTTGTGTGTGAACCAGTTTTGCAGTGGAAAACATTACTATGTTGCTCTCAGAGGAAACAAATCTTTTCATAGTCAAAACATCTGAAGCAGAAAAATATGTTTAGATGCAGTGCGTGCGAAAAATAATTTACAGTGTCTCATTTTTTCAAAATTTTATGTTACAGCCTTATTACATATAAAGAAAAGGCTATGAATGCTTATGTAAATGTGATTTATTGTTTGTTTTTTGTTTCCCAAAACACAAAAAACAAATTTTCTACATTCTCATAATGGAGTATTTATGTGTAGAAGTTTAAGGAACAGGGTTAACTCAATACAATTCGGAATAAGGCTGCAACATAACAAAATGTGGAAAAATTGAAGCAGCGTAAATACTTTCCGGATCTAGAAATATTGTTCTGCTTCAGATATTTTCACTGTGAAAAGGCTGTTACCTCTGAGTGCAAAGTATTAATGTTTCCATTGCTGGCAGTAGAACTGGTGCTCATAAAAGACCAGAAGTCACTATATTTATTAGAACTTTGATCTCTTGAAGCAAAGCTGCATATTTTATGGCATTTTCTACCTACACTTGTATTTCCTATGGTTAAATACACGCATGGTGTCATTCAATAACATAACAAATGTAGGTCCTCCTTTCTCAGCTAAAGCATTGTGGTTTTATGTAGTACATGCAAATACAGGCTTCAAAATGCAAATCAAGACCTTTTGATGGATTTGCATATACAACTGCCAGATTCTATCAAAAAGCAGGGACAACGGAAGTTAAACAAAGGGAGCACAGTTCTTTTTGCTTTTAATATGTACAATTTATGCAATATATAATGTACATAATGGCAAACCTTGCACTGAAAACATGTTTCTTTGAACCAACTTTAAAAAATTGCTCCAATTTGTTACAGCTAGTTGTAATAGTTTTGCTCAAGCTATAACTCTGATGTGAATAATTCTCACGTTTTTATGAAGCTGTCCCGTGGATTGTTTCATTTTCTGCTAATTATTTCAGTAGCTTTAAACCAAATGGCCTTGTTTTTTTAAGGGGAAGAGACAAAGGGGAGAGCAGGAAGGGAGGAAACCCAGCCTTCAGCGATTATTGTACGCAAGCAAAATCGTGACATCTTAAAGATGAGTCACCTCATGAGTTGTCTACATTAAATTCCATTTAATTTCTATATAAGATGATGGTTCAACCTACCCAACATAAATATTTGCACTGAAAGAATAATTTCTTTGAACCAACTTTTAAAAAGTACTCTTATTAGTTACAGCCACATTTATTAGTTTTGCTGAAGGTATAATTGTGATTTCAGAATTATTCAAATCAGAATTATACCTTGAGCAAAACTAAAATAGTCAGCAGTAACAAACTGGACTATTTTTTGAGTTGGTTCTAAGAAACCTTTTTTTAAGTGTGCTCTACCACACTGAACAACAGCCTATGTGTCACTGAAAGAGAATAGAAGACACTCCCTACCCTATTCTCTTCTAGTTGAATGCACTGACTTGAGAAAAAAACAAAAGATGCGTTACGGGTGTGACGTTAGAATGAGCAAGTGAATACATGTGTTTTTCCTTTCCAATTTGAACCTTTATTTGAGCGCTTCAGAGTCACATTGTATTTGTATCTTTTACTTTGTATTTTAGTTTGCAGTAGCTTCCTTTTGCTTAGTCTCATTGTTGTTGGGTACTATCGCAATATGCTCTTTTGTGAATCATGTCCTGAAACCCACATTTCTCATTGCATGGTGCAATTGACCATGAAAACTAGTGCAAACAGAAATACTTGCTTGTAGCATTTTTGGATAAATTTACTTGTCCTCCTTTCTGTCCACTGGCTATTTCTTCTTTATTTTCCTTCAGATACAGTAAGTTTATGAATTGAATGTTGCTTTTGGTTCCAGTAATTCTTAATCTCTTCTGTTTTTGCTTGTCATTCTTGTTCAGATATTTCCAGTAAAACACGATCCCCATTTTATTAAGTATACTTTGATGTATTTTACTGTGATTTTATATAGAGCAACACAAGTTAGTGCATAGTTGCCTAGGATAAAGGAAAAGACTATGTGGTTTACAAAATGTTTAAAAGTATTGCACAGTCTTCTCCATGCAGTCTACTTTGAGGACCACCTTTCAAAGGGGTTACGGCTCCAACTCCTTCTGAAGTTCTTTTCTGCAAGCTTGTACATCTAGGAATATATTTTTTAGCAATTTTGTCCTTGCAAGACAGCTAAACACAGTCCAGTTAGATGAAGCTCTTCTGTTAACACAACTTTTTATTTGGTGCCACAGTTGGATCAGGACAAATACGCAGATTAAGTGGGACGTTTTTCTTTCAATCCTTTCACAGTTTGGTGAAATCCTTCACGAACCATAAAACGCTGTCGTCCCTAAACCTTGACACCTAAAGGTGCAGCGACCACATGGTGTTCTGAAGTGAATGAAAACCATTACGCGGTGTCAGTCATCACACCATAACACCACGAGCATGATTATTGACTGACTGTGAGTGAAGGGATTTGTTGTGGCTGGCAGGTCAGATGTGCTTTGAATCCGAGTGCGCTAACAGCCCTGTGACAGTAGGCTTTACTCAGCGGAGGGCTGGTCTGCGCCGTCATCACAGCTCATGTTTAATTAATGAGGAGGCAGCGGCCACGAGAAAAACTGGCTGCTTCTGGTTTCCAGACATAAATACAAAGCCGAGCCGGTCGGTCAGAGAACCAGAGAGGCACAAAAGGAGAAGCGGAGCACTCTGAGGGGGATTTTATACAGAAGAAGACCAAGAGAGTCAGGTAAACAGCTGCTCCACGTACTGCACATTCACTCCGGTTATTGTTGACAAAGCGGGTCGCTGATGGTGAGAGCGTTCATCCTCTAGGACCCAGGCTGCGTGTCGCTGGCAAATATCGGGAGATAATCTTGTTTACACGTTTTTACTGAATGTCAGCCAGGTGTTTGTGACGATAAACACTAAAAAACGCCGAAAAAAGACAAACTGTACACAGGAGCGCCGCTCTGACCAAAAAACATCTGACACACAGAGCAAAGTGGCTCTGGCTTTGAACGGAAGCGGAGTTTTTCACCCTTATTTTTCCGCTTCAAGGCGCGTTTGCGTGTTGTCACGTCACCATCGCTGCTCCGTCTTCCAGATGAACTCTGTGAAGTGGTTCGCTTTGTTAAGAGCTGCTGCCACTTTGGCATCACAGCCTATAGACGTGGCAGGCTTTCACGACACAGCTGTTGCGCGCAGCGTAAAGGAAACATCTGATTTCAGCTGTCTTTGTTCTTACAGGCGGCGAGCGGCTCTCACTTCTTTATTCTGCTAGGAAAAGTTTCAGCTTCCCAGTTTGGTGCGCTTATGTACAGATCACAGCACTATACCGGTGTTGCAGTGATATCCTGAAAAACAACAAGTAAAACCAATTAGAACAAAGATCATAGATTTCTTTGGTTGAAACTCCTGTCGCAATGTTTTGTTTTCACCGTTTAAAACTAAAAAAAATCTATTTACAATTTTGGTCATAGCTTTGGTCGAAATTCTGTGTATATCCACCTCATAAAGTCACGCATTTGTTTCAAAATTCCTGGCATAAGTACATGAAGGACGAACAAAAACAAGTGATTATTTCATTCTTAGATTAGATTAGTCTATAAAATAATTGAAATAAAATACAAGCCATTTTTCTTTTTCTAGTCACACATAAGTTTACAGGAATCTAATTTTTTTATTGGTTTGGCTGTAAATACATTTGATGACTATTTACATTTTGTTTGATAAGATTTTGTGATTCATCGAAGTATCGATAAACTCTAACTGATGACATTTGCAAAGCAGAAAAATGAACAGTGTGCTAGGGTTCTCTCTTTTATCATATTCTTCCGCTGTAGGGTCCATAAGAGCATTAATAAATCATAATGCATCCAAAAATCTGAGTGGTTCTTGTGTTCTGTTACCCTGTAATGAACTGGTGACATGTCCAGGCAAGACCTTGCCTCGTGTCCAATAACCCCTGGAGATAGACACTAGACTAGAATCAAATGTCAGCATAGTTTAAAACCTGCACAATTATTTTGTGCGTCTTTTCACCTATGAGTTGTTGTTTTTGTATTTAAAAAGGAAACTCAAACCAAACGTGAACCTCTTCTAATCTGTTTTTTTCACTTTAATCTTCAGTATTTAGAAAAATAAAAATGAAATAGTTTCTTTCATTCTCATGAGAAATTTCAGTTACAAAATATGTTCAGTCCTTCAAAGTAGTTTGCAGTTTTTATTTTATTTGCGCTTATTGTTATTTATGCAGGTACATTTCTATGATAAACAGGTGAATGAAAGAAGCCTGTTTCAAAAAAGTAACATAATATTGCTATAAAACAGCCGATGGTTCAATATGTACACCATGTTAACTGAAAACATGAAATAAAAGCAGGAGATGTCAGCAGCCCATACAACATTAAAAACCACAAACTACCATTCAGGGCAGCAACCACCTTGTCATGGCAATATTTTTAAGATCCATTGATATATGTCTGAAGTTGAGAAAGATGGAAAGACATAAAAGAAAGAAAGTACAACCTACTTGAGAATGCAGTCAAAAATTGCTGAAGAATAATTATGTTACATAAGGAACTGCAATCTTAGACATCAGTGCACTATGGCCTCCCAAGAAGAAAGCATAGTCTCCAGTTAAAAATTTGGGGATAGTTCTCACTCAAGTCATTTTTTTGTTATATTATTGATATGCTCCCATTAGAGATCATTCTTTTCATTTATCAAGAAAACAATTTATTTTCTTTTTAATTTTTATGATTCTGCTTAGGCTAAGCCAACAGTACCCAACAGGGGGCCAACTAGTGTGGTGCGCTGCTGCACAGCTGTGAAGTGCACACGCGCATTTGCGTGCTTCCACTTGATCCCTGCAGCATGGGAAAATCAGAGTTGGGAGCGAAATGAGGAATGTCTGACCCTTGGCATGCATTCGCAAGACTAAACTGCAAGTTCTTCATGTAGAGATGTAGAAATGTCTGTTTCCCTTTCCCCTGGTCTCATGGGGCTGAAAGAGGAAATGCAGATGTGTGCGAGTGTGCGCGCACACAGCTGGAAAGAGCTGTGTCTGCGAGTGAAAACAGGGAGGGGAAACAGTTATGACGAGAGACAGGAGCTCAGACACAGTCATTTGAAAGAGTTCCTGCTGAAGGCCAGTCCTGCTCTTTGAGAGTCCATTGGCAGACTCGCTTCTCTCTAAATGACCATTTCTAGGTCAGTGTTGGCAAACTCCCTTCCCTTCATCCTCACCCCACCCGCAGCCACCTGTCCAACCAAGGACAGCCCACACAGTAATCTGTGGTGCTAGCAAAGCATGGAGAAGCGACATGTGGTGACTGTATTAACCAGCCATGGAATTACATGCAACCAGGAACGGATGCGCAATCTGTCAGAGTAATGTGTGTGAGAGGCTCAGAGACGGTTTGTGTTGAATATTGATCACCTTACATAAAATCACATGAGATTATGATGTAGAGAAAAATTCCTTTACGTGCGTAGCACAGTGATAACTCCACAGAAATACTGAATTGTTGAAGCTTGTTTACTACAAAAGTGTTTTAGTTTCATATAACGCTGAAACGTTTGGAGTGGAATAAATGCACTGCTGTACTTCTGTGATTTAAAGTCACATGAGGGGAGATTTATTGCTTTTAATTTTCCAGAAATACTCTTTATTTAATTTACTAAGAAATTAGCTGGCTGTTTGGTAAACAGAAAATAAATCAAGCATTATTGCCGGAATCCTTTTAATTTTCAAAATATACAGTATTGTAGGAATTATTGTTTATGCACGGAATTCATTTCTGATTGTCCTATAAACCTGCAGGGTGTTTAAAGTGAAATTAGACCCAACGTCATATGCTGACTCCAGCATGTTATTGGGTTTAACCCATATCTCCCTGAGGGGACAGCAGTCAACCAAAAGTCTATTTCCACTAAACAGTGCATGTCCTCTATAAAAAGATGTCAGTCTAATTTTGACTTTACATAGTGATTTTCACATATGTTTTCTTGAAGTCCTGGCTTGTGGTTTCCTCTTTCTTTGTTAGTCAGATGACTTCTATGAACTCTTCTGCTCTGGGAGTTGGAAATCAGTCCCAGTGGCTGTCTTGCATTTGCATTTGCAGTGATCGTATTTGCAGGTGCTTCTGTGGCTGTGAAACTTCACATTGCCTGAATCCATATTGTTCCATGATGGTTCAGAAGTTGCTAAAATTCAGTAAGACTTCATGGCGCCTTGAGCAAATTTTAATTTGTGGTCCCACTTGAAGTTTAGTTCAAATGCTAAAACACCTCTCTCTAACATTAACGTCTCTTTAATCCATGGAACGGGTGCTGGTGCCTATCTCCAGCTAACATGCCGGGCGAGAGGGTACATCTTTAAACCAATAAACTCAATTTAATTCTATTCCATTCTATTCTATTTTTTATGTATTTTCCACATACTGCTTACTGGGGTAAGATTTAGTGATCTTTGTGTACACATACAATCAGACAAAGCAGGATTATTTCGAAGAATTAATTGAACCATTTTACAATGCTTCCTTATAATGTAGGAGACATTTTACTGTTAATCTTTGATAAAAGGCTTCAAATGTTGGTGCTGAGTAAACGTCTATATTATGTTTTCAATCAAATGTCCTCGACTTGTTTTTACACACAGCTGTCCATACATTCACAGCAAAGAGCCTTGTGCTGAAGAAACAAGGTCGGCTTTGTACTCTTTCTTCACCAGGAACTTTACCATTTCTCTGTCTGAGAAATTCAGGAAACTGTAATAAGAAATGCTTCTCTTTTGTGTACACTGTGTTCTCTGACAGAAATAACACGGTTCTCCAAAGACCTTCTAATTTGGCCTCACGCTTAATAAACAGTAATACAGAGCCAGGGGACAAACCAACGTAAACATGCCACAAAATGAAAACTCTAAATAAAGTTAATGATGGTAATAAACTGTGCTGTAAATGTGGGTCATGGTAAGTTGACTGCCGACTAACAGCACGGGTCGCCTGTTCAATGGGCTTTTGTAGTCGTAGCTTGATAAACATCTCAGCACAGTTCCAAATCAGGCCGAATTATGTGTTGAACCTACGGGTGAAAATATTTTAAGGATTTACTCATTTAACAACAGTAAACAACAAACTCTTTGGTTCCAGTTTCAACAGGTTCTTAGATCCCTCACCTCAATTTAGGTCTTTTTTAGGTATATAGGTCTTTGCAGCACTGATAAACTCATTTGTAGAAAGAATATCAGCATCAACATCACTATTGTTTAACAGCTCATTTCTCTTTTCCTTTTTTTGATAACAAACTTCCATGACTGAAGTTGAAATCCTTGCCATCACCCTAATCTTTAGCTCTGTCCACAGATTCCAGTCGGGACTCTGTGGTTAAAATAAAAGGTTATTTTAACTCATAATCTGCCAGGGATATGAGTAATTGCGGACATACCTCTATATCTGAGTAGCATTCTGTGAGACAGTGCTCAACCAGATATAACTCAGATATTGTGACTACTAACCCTGTTTGTATTTGTCTCCTCTCCTCCAGACTCAACTGAAGAAGAGTTTAGACGGCATGCAAAGTTGTGAAATTTCCTCAGACAGCACTGATGATCCTCTTAGTAGCGGCTTTCGCCCTCATCGACAGCCTCGAATAGTAGTAATTGGTGCTGGCTTGGCTGGCCTTGCTGCAACAAGGGTCCTACTCAAAAACGGATTCACGGATGTCACCGTCCTAGAAGCATCAGACCACATCGGTGGGAGAGTTCAGAGTGTTAAGAACGGTGAGATCATGTGTTGCTGTTTAGTCAAAGTTTTTGTTTTGAAAACTTTCTTTTAAACATAGGGCACAAGTCGGTCAGTAGGGCTCTGACTATTTTACCTGGTCATCAAGGATAGTTTAAAAACGCTAAATGTTTTCATTTTAGATACATCTGCAATGTTCAATTCTGGTCTTAAAGTGCCAAAGCCCTGAATCTTTATTTTTCCTTGCTTAAATTAAATGATTGGATCATTAGCAGAACTCAGTGATAATGTGAGCAGCTGTTTGACACAGGTGTGATGGAGCTTTATTACATCCAAAACAAGAACCGGAACTGGGCAGCACTGATATAAAAATACATAAATGAATTTAAAAACTGTATTTGCCATGTAGTAAATCTATTATGTTATCAAACTTGACTTTCTAATTACCTGATTGAAGTTGAGCTATTCAGACTTTATATGCAGTGCTGTTTATTCAGACATTATAACTACATCTGAGTAAATCATAACATCAAACGGAGCTAATGTATTTCAGTAATCCAATTCAAATGTTTTTTGTTGTTGTTGCAGGAGAAGCAACTTTGGAACTTGGAGCTACCTGGATTCATGGTGCCAATGGGAACCCAGTGTACCACCTGGCAGAGGAAAATGGGCTGCTGGAGCACACCACAGACGGAGAGAGGAGTGTGGGACGCATCAGCCTGTACACCAAGAACGGCGTGGCTCACTATCAGACCAATGTGGGCAAAAGGATCCCCAAAGACCTGGTGGAGGAGTTCAGTGACCTGTACAATGAGGTGAGACTACACAGAGATGGATAGGTGAATTCATATTACCATGTACAAATTGTGCTATGCATGGTTCAGCCTGCAAAGCAACAGAAACAACTATGTGTGCTAATCTCACAAAGACCATTTTGCAGGCAGTCACAGTACAATAAGCAGGTTATACAAGGTCATCAGTTACTTTTAAAGTAGGTTGTTGTGCTGTAAAAATTTAAACTCTAACCCTTTGTTTAAAATTCAGAAGGGGAAATTTCCACAGATGCTAATTGTGGGAGTTTGGGAAAAAAGGTGTAATAGTAAAAACCTAAAAATGTAAATATAGTCATGTACTGGGAAACAAAAAAATGTTAATACATAAAACAAAGAGGAGCTGTGATGTTCACAGACAACAGCATGATTTAATTTATAATTGTATGTCATCACTTTTTATCCAGTTAATTAAATAGTGATATAAAAAACATAATAATAATAACATAATCATAAAAATAGGCATCCTAGAAGCAAGACATCATGCATCTGATAGTTCAGAATATCTCCTTGTTGTTCATATAACATATACATTTCTGTGACATGATCTCAGTCTTTTAGGACAGAATAACTTTATTCGTTAAAAAAGTGTTTATTATTATGTGTTCACTAAAGCAGCTTGGAGCAGATTGAACTGGTAGAGGCGACACTGCAGTAGAAGCCTCAACATTCAGACTGATAACATCTATGAACACAGTTTTTATGGTTATAATATCCACATTGGTTGTAACTTTCCATCCACTTTACTAGGCACAGCACTCAATGTGAATATTTTACCTCTGTTCGTCTGATGTATTCTGGAAGTGAGCAATGCACGTTATTCTTTCTAAGAAATCCAGCTTCATTAACTGGAAGTTGAGACATTATGACGTGACACTGTGATTGTTTTCCCTTGAAACATGTTGATGCATAAATGATTGCTGTTCATGAGAAAGGTGTGTTCAGTGACACAAACCAGCATATGTTAAGAGTCAGTAGGTGTGATTTCATTGGACTCCTGTCAAAATTTTAAAACGACACTGTATGACACGACCTAATTGTATTTTCCGCACTATAAGGCGCACCTAAAAGCCTTTAATTTTCCCAAAAGCCGACAGTGCGCCTTATAATCCGGTGCGCCTTATATATGGACCACTTTATTAATGTGTTTTAAATGTAGTAATTTATTTCAGCCACTGGGTGGCTTCCCGTTCATATTTGCTACATCTCGTTCATGGATCTGAGTATTGAGTGGTGCGGCTCTCAAGGCAGACTTCGTTTATTACTTCGTTCTATTGTGTGGTCCATTGAATGTAAGTAATACTGTTGTTGGTTTAGTTCGGTTTTATAAATGTCTAAGAGCTGCATTTGTACTTTGT
>CAEFZY010031069.1:0-22875 GCA_903066815.1 Brachyrhaphis roseni
AGCCCGGCGTGGGTCACGGCGGAGGACCAGTACTACCTGTCCATGTGGGAGTCCTGCTGGAAGCCCGTCAGCTCCGTGGACTGGTCCTGCAGCAGCACGCTGGCCGCCGGTGAGAAAGACGCACGTGGGGTCCAAAATATTATTTGGAAGTTTTTAAACCAGCTGAGCTCTGTTTATTTATTTATTTATTTTATTTATTTTTTTAGAGTGTTTCACTGTTAGATGACAGAAATGTGGGTGCAGCAGACACCCACATTCATATTTAAATATGCGCATCGGCAACAAAGGATCCCTGATTCCCTGCAGTCAGAACACTGCTGAACCAATCTAGTCTGTGTGTGAAATTATAAAACATCACCCACAAGAGGGCTAAATGTTAATTACTTTATAATTAACTCTTGCCTACTTAACTTAAACCGCAGAACTTAAGAGGTATTGCGTAAAACAGTCAGTTATGGAAATCAAAGTTTACCCCTGAGTGTAAGTCTTGAGACATGCAGTAGTTTTCTATCTGTTCTTGTGAACCTTTTTCCTCTTTTTGCTGCAGTGCTTCCCTCTTGCACCGCAGAATAAAGTGGGAATCTTTCCCAACCAGGAGCGCTCCAGATGGGGTTTCATTTGGCCTTTTGTTGCACAAAATGAGCCTTTGTGTGGGTTTCTCCACCGGCCAAGGAGCAAGGGCAACTCAGAACACAGAGCTCCCCAGAGATCCAGATGCCTGGAGATTAGTTACCAGGGAAACAATTGAGGCATTTCAGAAAAGCTGGTTTTGTCCCTTTTTAGGGTTCTTCCTCATGGTGTCCCCTCTCTGAGTTATGTCTGGGAGCATTTTGTGTGTTGCCTCATATCATGTTCAGTATAAAGTCCATCAGTTTTTGATTGAATATGCTGGAAAATCATGATTTATATTTGTATTTATGTCAATGCTAATATGTGATTTGATGCCGCTTATGCCTTGGGCCAGTTTTGGATAGCAGCCTCTAACAGGTATTTTTCAGGATTGTCCTGTTTTGCTCAATTCATTTTATCATGATCTCTGACCCTTTTCCCATCAAAATAAAGCATCACCGCAGCATGATACTTCCACCACCATAAGGACAGTGTGTTCGCAGGGCTGTTAAGTATTAGACCCAAACAGAGCATTGTATATTTATGTAAGCAAATCTCAGTTTTGTTCTTATCTGGCAGAGCATCTTTTCCTTCTTCCACCACATGTTGGCTGTGTCTCCTGCATGGCTTGTGGCAAACTTTATTTTTCAAAAATATCTTCCTTTTTGCCTCTATTCTCCCATCTTTACTTCTTAAAATGTGCAAGAAGCCTAAATTTATTCCAGGAACATTTTTCAGACTGTAACATTGCTCAACAACAGACATTATTTTATTATCATCCTGTAAGCCAAATGTAAATGTAAATGTAAATGCAAATGTGTACAAGTAAAGCATACATTGGTTTATACAGTTTTAAACCCTCAGACTGTCTAGCATTTTCTGCCTGTGCTCTCCTGTTTACCTATAAATATTTCATTTTCTTCACTACCTCTGGGCTTCTCCTGCGTGCCGCTCGGTGAATCGTGTTTTTGTTAGCTTGACAAAATGTTTTCTTTCGGTCTGAGATGGGTCACGCTGGCCCCCGTTCTTCTGTGAGCGCAGACAAAGTGCACTTTGGTGCCACATAAAGATATGCAGCCTCCATGTCGGCTCTCAGCAGTAGCATGCCACAGTGAATGCACACAGCAAACTTCCTATTTCCTTAGGCTTGTGCTTGGGTAAGGATTATTGATTTGAGGCCCAGAAATCACCAGCTGCCCTTCTCCTCTATCTTTTTCTTCTCAAACCACTCCACCCCCAAAATATTTTCCTTGGTGTCATGCTTGAGGCATTAACTAAATCTTGTTAGTCTGAAACAGCATCTGGCCACATAGATGTGTTTGAACTTGATTTATGAGTCAGTGTGTGACCTGGAAAAAAAAAACAATAAGAAGCTGTTTGTTAGAGGTTTGAAATATAGTATATCTGAACAGATGAAACTAGATATGTCAGTACACCTTACAAAAAGAAGCATGGTGTTTTGATTCAGTCTAACCCTATTCTTGGGATTATCAAAAATGATTATTACTTTGAGAATTTTATCACTTTCTTCAATGCCAGAATTTTACAAACAGATTTTTTTGCTTTTAACGTCTTAGAGAACCCTGTACGACTTTGTCATTGCTTTTTAATCTCAAGGTTGGTTAATTGACATTATTTTAGTTAATTGGAGACACGCTTGTGCTTGCATTTTAAGGCAAAACCTCAAGCACACTTTTTTCTTGTGTGACATCAGAGAAGCTTAAAGCTAAATCAGTCAAGATATCAGTAGGAGATTTTTGTACCTTCACAAATCAGCCACATCCTTGGGTTCAGTTTTCAAATAGTATATTATATAGTATAATAAATGCAAGCATAAATATAATGGAAATATTTTTCCATATCATTCAGGAAGCAATGAAGTTTTTTGTCCCAAAGATGAGTTCTGCTGCAAAATAGGTGTTTGAACGCCAGAACAAACACAAATTAAGAAACTTGTTTAATCTTGTAACAGCTTGTCATTTTCCATTAAATGAGTCCTGGGACAACATGGACTGTAAGACCGCTCATGGATGAAGAGGCAAGTACTCTAGAAGTAACACAAATGGATTATAGTTTGCAAATACACTCAGGAAAAATAACCACATTTTTTTGAGTCGTGTCCGGTGGCCTGATAAAACTAAGGGTCCGTTCATCAGGAACAACAATGCACCTGGCCATCCTCATTTTGTGTGCGTTTTGCTTCAAGAAGGAACGGTGACTTCACAAAACACAAGATGAAAATAGCATTATGTGGAAATATTAAAGCAACATCTCCAAATATCAGTGAGGATTAAGCATGGATGTGTCTTGCGAATGGACAATGACCATAATCTTACCAACCCAATTTAGTAACAAAGACATTAAAGCCAATGTTTTGGCTTTGTCCCAGAGACAATTTGTAGGGGGAGTTGAAAATGTGTGTGTGAGCAAAGTGACCTTCAATCCTGACTCACTTACACTAGATCTGCCTGGAGGAATGGGACAAAATTCAAGAAAACATGAATAATAATGACATTATTTTAGCATTAAGCAAATCCTAACTGACTGAAACAGACATTAAGAAAAAAGTTATCTCTTTTCACAGAGAGGTATGTAAGTATCTCAATTCCACTGTATATTTCTCTCCCAATAACACAGATAGCCTGGGAGGTGGGGTCAGAGGTCATGGCTAAACCGGCACAGGCTCGACATTGGGCTTGGAATGTGGAGCAGTCATGCAAGAGCAGGGTGTGTCGATGCCAGGCTGGTGTGAGATGAGGGGACGACTGTGGCGCCAGTGCGTGAGACAGTCCAGCTCAGTGAGAGGCGGTGAAGGCAAAGCATATTAATAATGTAATATTGATCCCATTTCTGGACGCTTATCTCTTCTCCTAGGATGGTCACAGCTCAGTGATGGCCTGGTTGAGGTGGCAGCAAAGGGCTTGAGCCAGGGGACTCTGATCGAAGCACTTTCTGGATTCTCCATCCTTCTGATCTGAGACAAAGCGAGAGTTTAAAGTGAAATGAGATACTCGGGGCTCTTCTGTGACACAGTTCTGCCTTAGACAAGGAGACTCAACTGAGACCTCGAAGGTTTTTCTCAATTAGCACTTCACATACACGCACGGGAACCGTAATTAAAGCTCAGATCTGATCTTCTCATGCACGATATCTCCTTTTCCATCTGTCATCACGCAGGGCGCAGATTAATATTTGGCGCTTCCTGCTCATCAGAGCCTTTAAGCACTCTCAAATCTGGCTGTGTTTCTTGCTCAGCACACAGGCTCTGCTCCAAATCTGACAACTTGCTGCATCCTGATGTTTTCGCGAGCCCACTGATAAAGCCCGGCCAATTGAAACCGACCGCGTACTGAAGGCACCGAGTTGACCCAGGGACGATATTAGAGCAGCGGAGTGCTGTGTGACAACTGCAGGTCAAGTCACTTCAACCCCTTCTTATTTCCTGTGAGAGGCAGTGAACACTGAGGGGTCCGTGTGAGTTGTGTAACAAGAAGTGGGCTCTTTCCAACCTCCTGTGGTGACAAGGCCCATTTATAACCTCCAAATCCTGGACCATATTTGGTCAAAAGTAGCTGACGTTTGTTTATATTTGAGCTACTTGGCCTCTGGTTTAAAGTCCCCTTCCAAAAAGAGTGGGAACTGTACTTTAAGCAGCTTATGTCTCTCCACTTTTCTTCCTGCTGGTGAATGTTTTGATGATTTTCTGCCCCAACAGAGAGGAAATCTTCTTGGCAATGCTCAATCTTTTTTTTTTTTTTTAATTCCCTGGACTCCTTAAAAGCAGAAAAAAGATGAAGCCCATTCAAACGACTGTCTTTGAATGTGAACGCTCTCACCTATTGTAAAACTGATTCATGCCTACAGAGCATGCCTCTGTGCTTTGATGTCAAGTCTTTGCTCCACCTTCCGCTTTAAATGATTTCCTCCTGTGCAATCAGATTCCTCCCCATAATATCCTCTTCATGTTTACATATTTCTGTGAGTACACAGGAACAAGTAAAGAAAGAAACCTCTAATCTATAAAACAATAACATTATATCTACAACAAACCTGAGCCTGTCTCCAGTGGCTCATTAAAACTCTGAACCTGGTATCTCAAACACATGCTTTAATTTAGCTCAGGTTTTAAATACTAAATCAAAAACTGTGGTCCGAAGCTTAAAACCATTATAACCAACTGAAGACAAATATTTTTCAGATTATTACAATATAAATAGAAAAAGTTTGCTGTAAATTCATACATTCAATGCCCAGAATTAGCATTTTGTAGCATGAAATCGGGGTACATCTACCAGCTTTACACATTTTCTGACTGGTATTTTCTGCCCATTTTTCTTATCTAAATAGCTCAGTCTGACTGAATGGAGAGTGTCTCGCCATAGATTCTCATTTGGATTTAGGTTTGGACTTTGACTGGACCATTCTGAATGGGCTTTTATGTAAACCATTCCACTGGAGCTGTGTTTTTGTCTTTGGGGCTGCTGTCTGGAAAGTGTCTTTCCTCAGTGACTATTTTGAAACTTCACACAGATTTACTTCAGATTGCTGTGCATTTAGCTTCATTCATCTTGCCCTGGAGGCAATTTGATTAACTGCATTTTATTTAGAAGAATGCAAATGCATGCCACTTTTCGGATTTTGATTTATTAAAGGAAGTTTGAAAGCCATATAACGGTTTTCATTCAACTTCATAATTATGCTCCACTTTGTTTTGGTCTATCACGTGAAATCCCAAAACAGTACACTGAAGATTTTAGTTTGAAATGTGCAAAATGCGAAAAATCTCAAAACTCTTGTGTGGTTGTTATTTCCAGCTGAGTGTTTTTTTGGGAGAGAATGTCAGTGGAAATGCTGAGAACGCTGCTGCGCTGGCATCAGCCAGAGACGATGGAGGAATTCTCATTATCCGATCAGCCACCTCACAGAATCACCTTTTCCTTCCTATTGCACTGGCAGTCATTACTGAAGTGCTGAGATCTGTGCTTAGTAAAAAGAAAGAAGCATTTGTTTTTTTGTCAAGTTGGAGAGAGCTGTTCTTGGATGGAGTCTTGTCTGTGGAGTGGTTCACCTCCTTCATCTGACACTGGTCATTGAACCCAAGTGGCTTTGGACTGAAAACATAATGGGACATTGATAGAACCTCAGACGGTGCAGCCCACCCACTTTCTGACCAGAAATACTTTTTGTTTACATTGTGGTAACTTACCAACATCCCAACTCCATGGAGTAATCTGCTTTTCTGACACAGATGGAGAAAACATTTCTGGCTCAGTTTGTAAAGTGAGCCTTTATCACATGAGCTACCACTGCCATTGAGGATTGAGATTATCCTCAATCTATCTATCAAGTTTCATATAAGATTTAAGTCTGGATACTGAGACTTAAATCTTAAATCAATCACAGTTAGACTTGGTCATATGTTTTGGGTTATTATCCTGTGAAAAGATTCAACGATTACCCATTTTCAGTTTAGTGGTAAAGGAGAGTTGACCATATTTGTGTTTCTTTTTTTCCCCAAATTTGTGTGTAAAATCTTCTGACATTTGAATTAATTTATGATGTCAGACATTCAAGCAAGGCTTCAGGACCTTTAGAAGAAGAAAAAGTGGACACACAGCATCACAGATCCTACATTTTACTTAATAATGAGGATTAGGTACTATTACATATAAACCCTTTATTTCATTTCAGACCCAACTGAAGTCTTTGTTGCTAAGAAATCCAAATCTGTTTCAGCTGCACTTGAAAAACACAAAATTTCAAATACCTTAATGAACTTGAAATGAGACAAAACTAACAAGCATTTTTTTCTGTACAATATAGTTTGTTTTTAAGTCAATAATTCCTTAATTCATTTTAATTAATTTAAAAGTACTTGTTAAACAAGCTCATATCTCTTGCTGAAAAGTTATGTGCAAGTTAATTCTCTTATTTCAAGAGAACTAAACTGCAAATATTTGCACCAGAAACTAGATCAAAAATTCTTTGTGAGATTTTGTGATTTTGCAGGTTTAACCATTTACATTTGTGACAGTAGGAGAGACCTCACAACACAAGCAACTGTTTTTTTTATATAGATAACATGATTATTGTTGAGTCATGTTGACCCTAACATCACTAGTATGGACTGCTACTTATCATCCCTCAACTAGACGAACATTACTCTGGAGTTACCTTTGTCATGATGCATCTCAGACTGGTTTCATGATATTCTCTGTCGTTTCTGCCCCTGTGTTTGGTTTCAGACTGGCAGATCGCCACGCTGGCCCTGCTGCTTGGTGGAGCAGCCCTCACCCTGCTGTCCTTCCTCGTGGCTCTGGTCTCCCTGTGCTTCGGCTCCAGGAGTCGCTGCTACAAACCCGTGGCCGTCATGCTGTTCTCCGCAGGTCAGTCCGTTTCTCCATGGCTATATTGACCATCTGAAATGCATGTTTATTCCTCGCCCTCATGGTTGATCTCTTTTTGCTTTTTACAGTGGTTCTTCAGGTCTGCAGCTTGGTCTTGTTCCCAATCAAGTTCATAGAAACAGTCAGTCTGAGAGTGTACCACGAGTTCAACTGGGGCTACGGCCTGGCCTGGGGATCCACCATCTTCTCTTTCGGAGGCGCCATCCTCTACTGCCTGAACCCCAAGAACTATGAAGATTACTATTGAAAATGTCACAAACGAGAAAAAAAAACCCTGTGTTTTCATGCTGTCGTTTAATAAACGTTCTCTGTCCCACAGTGCACAACCACAGACTGGAAAACAGGAAAAAACAAAACGCTTGTTGACGGTGTTTGTACTAAACTCTTCTGTTTGATGCTGTGAACTCCCAAACTGGGCAGATGCCCATGAGTTTTGTTAATAGGCTAAACCACAAATCCAAAGCAGAAATTCAAACCCAGCCAGAAGACATTTTGAGAGATAATGTCACTAATCAGATAATTATGTGCAGCTCATGTGGGTCGTAGATTTGAGCAGGAAATATGGGACAGTGGAATAAAAAAGTAGTCAGGGCAGAGAAAAGTCTGCGGTGATTTCAGGCTAGTGTAGAGAGGAAGACGTCCTGCTCAAGTTATATCCTGGTGATGACAAAGCGAGGAAGACAGGGTAACATTTTACATTTCCCAAGAGATGCTCCGAGCTGGACCTTAAACAACCTTTTCTTCCCTTTCTACATGAATGAAAAAAGGGATCATGGAGCAATATTTTATCTTCTTCTCTTAAAACTCATAGTAATTAAGGGCTATTTTAACAGAGAAAACATTCCAGACACCCACTGATTATATGATTCTAGTCAGAGAAGCATCTGCTGGGTTATTATTAGCACAATCAATCACCAGTGGCAGTATCAATTTTCCAATACAATATTGGTCACATTTTTTTTTAAATATATCTGTTGTACTATATGTAATATAATCAAAAAGTATGCAATCCTAGAAGAAGAGTGGGAATTAAAATGGTTAATTACCATGCTTGCTGAGTGAATACATGTCTGAATCAGGGGTGTCCAAACAGCGGTTCATGGGCAATTTATGGCCTCTGAAAACAATTCAAGAATGGCTAAATTTTGGTCCAGTGGTTCAAACACTAGATGCAGAAGTTACACTTTGTCAAAAACAAATAACCCCCCGAGATTTTCTCTGGTTGTTCTTAAAATGTGCAATGTTTAGCTTTAGTGTTATTTTATAGAAAATGCCACCACAAACGTCCTGCAATCTTTTCTTAAGAGCAGCACCAGTGGTCTAAACTTGACTAAACACAGAAAGTATTTACAGTAATGATGCTTGTCCTCTTCTTATTCCAAAAAGGTTTTAGACCAAATCAGTATAAGCCAACCAACCAACAAAACTTAGGATGTTGTTGGTCATTAAATAAGGCAAAGGTGTGAGGTCCAGTTTATATTTCAGTTTTACAACAAATTGCAGATCTAGAGTAAAATTAAAAAAAAATAAATCCTGTTTTAAAAGCATTTAAAACTTTCTCATGAGACTGTTATAAAGTCTCTTCACTCAGAGCATTTTTCAAGCCACTTTGATAGACTGCTACAGAAGATTCTTCTTCTTGCCTACAACTCTGATGAAAATTAAATAACTTACATTTAAATTTCCCTGAAATCAACAAAGCATAACCAAATACCCCGATTTTGTTCTTAAAATCTAAAACTCAAGACCCTTTTTATGGTTCAGTCTTAGAATTTCAAAATCTTATAACACAAAAATGAATATTTCTTAGAACTTAACTTTTAAAAGGTTTTGACCTGAAAATGCTTTCAACTTTGATTTTTGCCCCTGTGGGAAAGCCTTTGCAGTCTGGGTGATCATGCTCCTGAGCATGTGCTCACAGTGCTCCCCATGTGATGCTTGTTTATCTTCCCACTCTGCTGAAATGCAACAACAAAAATGGGTAACAAGGAGAAAAGTCACTGTAGTTGAGGAAAGTTGTATATTTAAGTTTGATATTAAAGCAGGGGGTTAATAATAATTGTATTTAAAGTAACAGAGTTTAACGTGCAGCAGGTTTGATGTGAGGATGAATGCAATGATCATGGTGGTTCATCTTCACAAAGTGAGAGCATGTGCATGCCACTACCGTTTGCTGCAATGTTTCTGATTATCAACATAATAAATGCATACTGGAGGAAAAATAAAAGTTTGGTTCAGGAATCAAAAGAAACTGCGGTCTTGTGTCGTCAAGTCACATAGAATCAGCTCTTTTATTAAGTACAGCAAGTTGAGGCATTTGCACAGGAAATCAACATCTTCTGAACACATAATACATGGTGGCATAATATGCATAAAAGTACAAAGCGCATACTTTATATGCAAGTGTCTTTTAGTGTTCTTTCAGTGATACGAGCTCCCACACGGAGCCGGATACAGTGTACAATCTACAATTCGCATTTGTCACAACTTACATACCACTTCGTTCATTGTTCTGCTGTCATTGTGAAACCCACAAGTCCTGGATTAAAGTGGACGTGCCTCCTTTCCGAGTTCAGTAATGGGCACAGTGTAAACAGGGCAGTCACTCTTCTCTGCCTGGAATGTTCCCTAAGTAAACCACCGCCGCTTCTCCTCCATCCAGAAACCACGTTGTCCCTGTCACTGCTGCGGTTGCACCTTTTCCAGCCCCTTTTTTTTTGTTTGTTTTTCGACAAATGCCAGGAGATTCATGATCCACCAAAGAAAACAATGATCATAGTGCACAGTAGTGGACAGGAGGAGAAAAAAAATCAGAGGGGAGATAGTGGCTCTTCCTCAGCAGGTAGAAGGGGGGAAGGGGGGCTTGTATATCGATTGACAGGAGCAGACGTCAAGACAGATTCTGAGAGTCGGGGCTCAGGGTGTCTGAAGATTTGCAAAGATTAGGGAAGGGATGGGCGACGCAGTGCCATGCCGGGTTCAGCTGTAGCGTGGCATCTCACACGCCTCACAGCGGTTGAGTGCAGGGTGGTTGAGGAGGGTGCAGCTATCACAGTTCCAATGAGCTCCTTCAAAATCCTCGTCTCTTTGAGGCGTCGGCTTGGAGGCCTGCTCCCCTTCTAAAGGAAAAAAAAAAAAAAAAACGACAGGAAAAAACTGTAAATACATCAAGCACAAAAACACCTAATTCAGGTAATATATCCCATACACCAAGAGTTTCAGCGGCTGCCACTCAATGCATGTTTATCAAGAGATAAATTCAAGCAAAAACTATTCAAGACTGCAGCAGATAACTATAACTGAAGCATTCGAAGTAGGACAGGTTTTCCTCAAAGGTCAATATTGGGACCAAATTTTTTTTTATATACTTTTTAAAATAATCTTGGGATACATTTAGATCCAGCTATCGATGTACATTTCCAAAATCTATTTTTAGCATAGACTAAAGTTCATCAAACATTTCTGCAGTGCTCATGCTATAAGAGTAGAACCTGCAAAAACCACAGTCACTGGATGGACATACAGGAATTTTAGATCAGTGTTTTTCAATCTTGGTCCTTAAGGCACGCTGACCTACTTGTTTTTTTTTTATAACCATTTCCCTGCTTACCTGACTTTAACTAATGGCTGATTAATAGGACTGAACAGCAATAATCTGAATCAGATGTGAAGAAGCAGGAATACATGTAAAACATACAGGGCATTGTGCTTAGAAGAGCAGAGTTGGGAAACACTGTTTTAGATGATGAGGCCAGAAATATGCAGATATATCTCCATTTCCTTCTGTTCATAATTATCCAGAGCTGAAAAATACATGAATCAAATTTCACATTTTCCATACGGCAGAACAGAATTGGGTTCTTTAATTATGCTCTGATCTCCAGAGCATATCTAACTTTCACTTATTACATTCACTTATTCATTTCAAACAACTTACTAAAAACAGCTTTAGTAGAAGAGCATCGCTGTTTTGAACTGCAGTTTCCATTTAATGCATATTCTTTTACATGGCTTGGGTATTTGTTGTGTTATACTCATTGTGTTAACTTGTCTGATTTGTTCAGCTCATCTTAACCATGAAATCCTAGCTCAAGAGATACTATATCTCAATGCAACGTTCCTGTTTAAATAAACTCAATTTAAAAAAAAAAAAAAAAAAAAAGGTCAACAAGATACTCGTAAACAAAAGTGTGCCAGATTCTAATCCAAACTGTATCTAGTTTCAAAAGCCTTTATCACTAATAGTTTCAAATGTCCCTCACCTTTCTTCCCAGGATTGGTCGGACCCAACGGACCCGGCTGAATGTTGTCATAGAAGTTGCTCATTGCTTTTGGGTCAAACTTCCCTGTAGAGAAAAAACAGAAACAAAAGATTGGATTTGTTTACTTTTCAGTGTCAATTACACCTTAAAGTCAAACCAGTTTCAGTTCAAGCTGTTCACACTGCAAAGTTTCAGAAAAGATGGTGGCCATAAAACAAAACAAAAAAATCCCTCCAGTTTAAATTTTGCTGAATACTTGTGTGAGGTGGTGTACTGCTTATCACATTAACAACTATGTTGTTAATTGTGTTCAGACTGAGGTTAAACCATAAATCATTTTATAGATTTTTATCTAAATTTAAAGTGCAACTACTAAATAAACCAAATAACAGAAATAAAACTTTAGCAGGGGTAAAATAAAAGTTAATCTGATGACTGAGTAGCGACAGAATATTTTTAGTGTAACATGCTATGTAAATGGACAAGTGATTGAAAGTTATTTTCCACTCATCACACCAAAGTTATTGCTTCTATCAGTTAGAATCAACAGGAGTTTTGCATCAACCAAATTGAGCATTAACAGGGTGGGGAGGTCGGTTATGGATCAGCTTGTTTTCTGCTGCAGAGCATCCAGCAATTTAAACACTGCATCTATAAAGAGAGTAACAGAATCCATCCATCATTTCAGGTCCAACTCTGTCTGCTTTGATGCTTGGTTCTTTTAGAATCAGCCCACTTAAATAAATTAGACACACACTCAAACGTTATTTATGTAGATGTTTATGTTTAAGCCAGTGTGTGTGCGTGTGTGTTCTACCTCTTGACTGCAGCAGATCTGTTTCCTTCAGTGTGCAGTCAATATCAATCTGCAGTTGTCTGTTGTGAGTTCGAAGTCGGGTAATCTCCTCCGGCTGAAGTCAATGAAAACATCCCGGTCAGTTTAGATACGCCTTAAAACATTTCATATTCCCGATCCAACTTTCAAAATTGTCTTATTAAAAATATGAAGTATTTTATAGATTGTTTTTATTATGATGAACAGAAATATTTCTTGGATACTGCTGCATTCTGACAGGAAATAGGCCTGAGTGAATTTGAATGAGGAAAGTGGCTAATCTTTGTTTTGACACATAAAAAGTTGGTTTGATTTGCTTTTATCTCTTGATAAATTAAAGCATTATCGGAAAACAAGCTTTGGAAAGTATTCAAATTATCTTAATTTGATGGTCTGAAAAATTATGACAAAAAAGAAAAGCAAGGGGAACAATTATTTTTTAAGGCACTGTACATATTGCGATCCTTACTCTGGGAACAAGATGTGTGGAGTTGACCCGTCGAAAACGCCTTTGGAGGGCGTCGTACTCCATGTTATTGACATCAGTCTTCAACTGCTCTAGTTTCTGCCTCTCCATGTGCAGCTCTTTTACCAGACGCTCCATCCTCGCCCGCTGGTGGAGCAGAAGAGCTGCGGGGATGGACATCAATTATAAACGTGTTTAAAACGCAGGAGTGAGGAACGTTGTTTAATTTACAGCCATTTCTTTCTTCAGTGCTCTGTTGGTAATTCAACATGACAACATAATCAAATCATGCCATAAAAAACAGCACAGCTAGCTTTAGACGAGGCTAACAATTACATTCTGGAGAAATTCAAAAGATTGCTTAGCAAAACATATTTGGATTTCAATCATTTAACTTCAGACAACTTAAGAATTCAAGGGTTAAATATCATGCAGCAAACTATGCAAAGATTATACTGCACACTTGTATAATTTTAAGTAAATACAAGAGGGAATTTTAAAATTACAATTTGATAATGACATCAAGAAGAAAAATGAATGAAAGGAAATAAATACAAGGCTAACATTGTTACATCATGTTAGCCTTCTAACTTTGCATTTTTTCAGATTTTATTTTACATAGATTTTTCATTGCCTAAAACTTTTGCTCATAAGTAAATTAGCTGTGTTTAAAGAGAGGAAAATGCAGGTGTTCTCAGTTCTGATGCATGTAATTAAGAGGTAAAAAATAAATAAATAAATAATGTTTTTCTCAGTACTTGACCTCCGGATGATTCATAGGTGCATCTCTATTTCAGACACTGAAGCAACATATTTACAAATAGGTTTCAGAGTATTGCATGGTTTAAAAAGAAGCTATTGGAAGTGTTGCTTGCACCATTCTGAATGTGCAAACTTTCTAAGTAGAAATTATGACTTCAGAGAAAAGTTTTTGTTGCATTTTCAGCTGCTACCTTGGAAAGTTTAACTGAAACAGATCACAGATTTGAACTGAAAATTATTTGTTGTTCAATTTTGGGTAATTTCCTGTTCATGCTACTGTTTTACTAGAGGGCCTTAATGACTCATTAAGCTATTTGTTATTGAAAGAGTTAAATGGAAAAACAGAATTATTGACCAAAAATCTAAATAGATGTATTTAGTCAGAATTTTAAAGTGTACATTGGAGGTTACACTAAAAACAAAGAAAAGTTTTCAGAATTTGATCAACTAGCCATCAATTAGAAGCAGTGAAGGGAAAATCCCCTAACTTCACTGGGTTGACTGGTTGACTGACTGGTGCATCTCTAATCTTTACACCCTCAAACGGACTGAAAGCTAATTTAAAAACAAATAATAAAAAATAACACATAATTAATGCACTTACCTTGTGTGTAGGCATAGTCATCAGAGGCTGAGCTTGAGCGTCGGGGTAATTGCTGAAACTGACAGGCGATGTTCCCTGGCAGGGCGGAGATGGGCAGGATGGGTGCTGGGGTGGCGCTGTGCGCACCCTGATCTACAATGTTGAGAAGAGACTCAGCTTCAGCGACAGGTGGTGAGCTGGGTGGTCTTTGAACCTGGCCTCCAGGGGACACTTTAATTTTGAAGGTATAGGCAGACTGGCCTGGCTGGGGAGAGGACGCCTGCCGAGGCCTTGTGTTGCCTTGGTGCTGCAAGTACATTCCCGGGTGGAAAGTCGCTGGTCCAGGGGGTCCACCGATTGTGATGGGCCGTGACGGGGAGCTGGGTGAGGGGCTTGTTGCCATGTAAATCGACCCCTGGTGGTGTGGGGTGTGAACAGGTGAGTTGCTGCGAGGTCTTGGTCCTTCCAGGGTGATTTCTATCTGTTTTGTGAGAGGGGTTTTCGGTTGGTAGGGCCTGTACTGTGGCGGAGGTTGCTGCTGGTGATGGTAGGGCATATTTGTGAGGTTTGGGGGGCTAATGGGGAGGAAGACGTATTGCTGGTGCCCAGGTTGAGGCTGTGGTTGTGGCTGCGGCTGGACCTGATGTTGAGGTGAGCTGTATGGGGAGCCGTATGTGGGGGTACTGTATGGTGACTGTTGATGCTGGTAGACGGGGGCTCCAGGGCTCGGCCAGGGAGCTGGCTGTGGGCTCTGAGAGGGGGAGGGCCGAATGTACAGGGTGCTATTGGTGCTGTTAACATAATGCCCTGGAGGAATCTGAAGAGCCTGATGAACTGTAGGTATGGTTTGCGGAAGAGTGACAGTAATAGGGTTCATAGGATATCGTGGAACTGGAGTATACGTGGGGGACATGCCTTGCATTGTGGGAGGAGGCGTGGGCGTGCTGGATGAGCGGCTCTGATCGTTCATAAAAAAAGGATTGTAACTGGGGGAGGGCGCCATGGTGGCGGGAGCCGACAGGGGTTCAGGGTAGCTCGGCCGCTGAGGGTCGATGTGACCGTCGCTGGTGCTGTGCACCAAGGAGCGCCCCACTCCCGCTCCTCCTCCATTTGATTTTCCAGCCTCTGAACCTGGATAGCCCAAGCTAATGTGTAGCATGTTGTTTCGACTCATTCGCATCTCCTCCGGAGTGTGATGGAAGTCACCATAGAGATATCTGTTACTCTCCTGGGACAGCAGGTGGCAGCAAACATCCAGATTATTGTTGTTCTGAAAGAGTCAAAATGCTGAGTTAAGATCATTTCAGTGCTCTTAAATAACAGAGTTCAAAAGTTCATCCAACAACTTCACAGCTCAGGTCAATAAAAGGAATTAGAAGATGGTAACCAGTGGTTATGAAACCAAATTATTTGGTAGTATACTGTACTACAATATACTAGTATGTAGTATTATACTGTACTACATACTAATGCATATTTTATTTTATCTGAAAGAATATATATTTGCAACAATAAAATGTCTTTAATGAATGTCTTACACTAACTAAGTGTGGGTTAAATATAGAGGAGAAAATGGAGAAAAGTGCCAAACAAGGATCCGGTGTAACACCAAAACTTATGGAGTTTATTTACATATTGCATATTTCTCATAGTTTTCAGTAAATCATTTTCAAGTAAAAGAGGACTATATGGCAATTACATCTTACATGGCTCTGTGGGATAGAACACAGTGGATCATCTCTTTCTGTTTATAAATCGAACTTTTAGCTTTACATACTTTTTAACTATAAAGGTTTTGCTTTTATAAAAACAAAAGATAAAAAAGTAAATTAGCAACTATCCAAACTCACCACAATCTTAGCACATAATCTTAAAGTATAGCTGCATTAATATAACAAGAATGACATATATATATATATTTATTATTATTTTTTTATTTCTTCATTGCCAAAGGAACTGTGAAATTTTATAAGCCAAATATTTGTCATAAATGTGTAAGCAACCAACAAACCGTCATTACAGTTTAGATTTACACCTCTGACTTATTATGAAGTCATTTGGGACTTATTTACAAGTAAAATAATATAAATGAAAATGACAGCCAAAACAAAATTGCATCTTTTTAGAAGCACACCTAAATGTCACAACCCAGCAAAAATATGTCATAATGCATATGAATGATATTCAGCTTTAAGTCAAAATGATTCATTTGAACGAATCTATCTGCTTTCTAGAGTACACATCTAAATATACTGTAGAGAAAAGAAATTTGTTGGGGCAAACAATATTCTATGACAAATAGGTTTTGTAGGTGCAGAAAACCAATAATGCAACTTTTTTTTTTCTTTTTGTTTTAAGAAAAAGCTCATACCCAAGTGTGCATTTACCTGTAGAAGGAACTGAGAAACTACTCCCTCTGGGATCTCTGGGAATCGCTGCTTGAGGTCTTGCAGGATGTGGTAGTCGACTTGAGAGCCTCCCTGCGCCATCCTGAACCCACACAGAGAGTCAAAGGGCCCAAAGGTGCATGAGTCGTCTCATCCCCTGAAGAAGCAGATGGTAAACGATAAAAACGGTGATCAAGCTGTCATGTCAGAGATAAAAGCTTGCAATAAATATGTTGTCCTACTGATTGCTTCAAACACACCCTATGTGTCAGCAGTAATGTCATTACAGATATCAGAGAAGCAGTCCTTAAGGGGCATAGCAAGCTTGAACTGTCAATAACAAGAATGCACACATTTCATCAACGTGAAAAATTAAAGTTCATTACGATCGCAGGAACAACTTAGTCAAGGCTTGTGCATATTCACTCACATTAATCCAGAACTGCAAGGCGCCTGTCGTTCTGTTTGTTTCGCCATACCTTTGCACCAGGCAACGACGACATACCGCCGTCAGCTAGCAGGCTACTTATCAACGTCAGTTAGCCTCCGGAACATCACCCAAACAAACAGCCGCACCTGTGTCCTGCGTGGTCGCACTGAGACACGGAGTTACTATTCCTGAGAGATTTTCTAATGTCACCTTGTACTAATTTAGCAGTCCAATCCTCTAAACAGGATGACTCTTTAAATAAGATTAACTCAGTTTCTAAACTGCCAAGCAGCTAACTTTGCTAATGCTAACTTAAGGCTGCTCAGCTGTCACAGTCCCCAGGCTGTTAATGGACCAGCTAACTCTGCTAAAGCCAGTCAACGATTTCATTAAACTTACCATTGGTTAAAAGCCTCTGTTACGTTTAAAACCATAGCTGACTACAGAGGGACGCTTCGATGTTTCGGAAACCACAGGGAGATGTTTTTCAGTTTGTTTGTTTCGGCGGAATAAATTGTAGTTTCGCATTCCAGCGTCAGGCCCCTGCAACTGAACTGCATAGCAGTCAGTTTATCGCGATAATGTCAGGATTTCCCGGTGTGACGCCGCAAAAAGCGTCCTACAGTTAAAAGCAACCTTCGTTACAGACGCGCCGCCACAACTTATTTATGCTGTTAAGGGTTGCGGAGTCCTGACTTAACAGCACAAAATGTTCACTATTTAGAATGTCTATTTATTTATTTGTTTGTTTGTTTATTTATTATATTGATATGACAGCCTATCTTTTCATGTCACAATGCTAAGGCAGATGTCTTACCATAATGCTAAGAAATTGTCTGGTGCCTGACGTATTAGAACCCCAAAACTTTATTTCCATGTTTAATACAAAAAAGAATTGGGCATTCAAATGCACTAAGTATTTCGGCGAAATTGGGGATTTTTAGGGGAGGGACGCTTTTTTCGACACAACACCAAACCAGGAAGTCGTTCAAATTGACGTGATTGATGCCAACAATGTAGAGCAAGTAAAAAAAAACTTGCACAGGAAGATACATATAACTCTCTCTCTCTCTCTCTCTCTCTCTCTCTCTCTCTCTCTCTCTCTATAGATAGATAGATAGATAGATAGATAGATAGATAGATAGATAGATAGATAGATAGATAGATAGATAGATAGATAGATGTGTGAGGTGGGGTCTCACCTTTCAGCAGCACATTGATACAACATAAGGGAAAAACCTCTTAAGGAACTAAAGAAAAAGTGTTTTTATATGTATTTCTAAAAAAGATAATTTTAGAGAATTCTTTAACAAGCATTCAGTCAAACATGTTTTGACTGTGCATGTGCTCTTTTTTCAATGAAGATAGACCAATGACTCAGTTACTATTGTAAATACTAGCTTCATATTTCACACCAACCTTTGAGAACAAGTTGAGCGAGAGTGATCTTAATCTGTGTGTGTGACGTCAGGATTGATTGTGACAGTGACATGTGCTGTCACAATGTAAAGGTGCAAAAATAGCTCAGTCTATTTTAGGCTTGTGAACAGGTTTTGAACTAGGGTAAAGATAAATCCAGTGGCTTCATCAAGTCAGATATATTCGTCAGAGTTAGGATGTCTATCAAAAGACAGTTAGAGATGTCTGATCTATTTTTTTTTTATTTGTGTGGTTTAATATCTGGAAGAATATCATTTTAGCATATACAGTAGTTTAGAACTCCAGCTTGTTTGTTTTTGAGAATTTTTGAGTATATCTCTGGTAGTGAATCACAGAGCACCTGCTCTGTGGAGCAGTTCATTTTCCCCCCATGAAAGCTGAGCACTTAGCAGCGGCAACTGGGAAAGACTCTCTAGCTTCTGTTGCACAAACTGCCCAACTAAAAAGACATCACAAGCATTAACACTACAGTGTTGTTCAACTTTCATGCAGTGTTCAGATTTCAACATAAATTGCAAAAACATGAGTGTATACAAACTACATTCCTTTTATCACAGTACATGCATATCTGAGTGTTGTTCAGATTTCGGCATGTTACAGGTGCAGAAATATGGAAAATAAAGAAAAGTGATTCAGTATCGGCTTTCTGCCCGGCGTGACATGGCCTCACATGGTGGTGAGAGAGAAAATATTTGTTCTACAGGCTATTTTCATGCCCTTTTAATGGGAGTGGACACCACCTGGTGGTGTGAATGGTGTAAGCGTTGGAAATATTTCACAGTGTTTTTTTTTTCCCCCGGTTTTTTTTAAGGCGTCTGAAGTGCATTTGGCTAGTTCTAGCTTAAAATATTACCTATTTGGATGACCTACATGGCATGTACTTTGTTTTTCTATCAGATAGAGGAAAGAGTACCAATAATTGCCTATGAAAATTAATTTCAAACAACTCACAGGAGCCTGTTGCTAAGCATTAGCCCTTGGCAGCTAAAGTTCCAAGACTTCATGCAATTGAAGTGTTTTTTTATGCATAGAAAGAATTGCATCTATCGTCATTTAGAAAAACAGCTGCTGGTTGTTCCTTTTGCTATAAATTGATGGTTGTTTCAAGTTCAGGTGTTGTGTTTCACTACAAAACATATAACCTAAAATGAACATGTAAAGGTAATGCATATCTAAAATTTTGATACGTTTGTATGAGGATAACAATGCTTTTGTCATTTATTTATTGAATTGTGAATCTGATGTTGGAAACACCCCTAACATATCTGGGAATGATGTTAATGGACATACAAGTTGCTTATTTTAGTTAAGATGTTTTGTAATTTTATAGGTTTTTCCCCAGCAACTACCAGATGCTATACTTATTATTCAAACATTAAACTTGTTGACAATCAGATGGTTTCTTTATTAACTTAATAGCGTCAATATCAGAGAGGTAATGGAGATTAAATGACGTGAGAATGCACAAAACTCAATAGCACAGAGACATTAAAGATTTTCAGTAGGTGTGGAGAGGTGCGTCCCTCTGAGTCGGTCTACTGAATCGTCTGGAGGCTGGACCACCACTAACATATTCAGGGGGGTGTAAGGGCATTGCCGTAGTAGCTGACGTTAAAGCCCAGTCTGACTCAGGTTATCTGCCCTTTCCTTGCTGATTAGTTGCCACAGCTGCAGCTCTATTTAAAGCAGTGTCCTTGTTGTCCTGCAGCAATCAGAACAGAGGGGGACGAAGCTTTCAGGGCCCAGAGAGTTCACTGCACAGACCCCAAACTGAGGGGAAGGTTGATCTGCATGAAATTTAAAACGCCACTTACAAAATCACAAACCTTTTGAAGATGGATAATTGTTTCACAGAAATGTATAAACATGATGACATACAAACATTATGTCAGTCAGGTGAGACTTCTGTGGTGACTTTAAGGTTATTTGAGGAGCTCAAATGACATCATTTAGCTGCTTCGTGTATGAAGTAACTCTAATATTTAGTTTCTGCACATTATCCAATTTAAAAAAATATATTTTATTGTTTATGCACAGACTTTTGAAAGAATCCTTTGAGTTTTCTTGAAGGAATCCAGAGCTATTTTACTTTGCCTCTTTCATTTGCAATGACACAGTGAGTGTCTGGTTACACCTCCTAGAAGAGCAGCCCAAGACTTGACCCTGATTCTCGGGGGTTTCCCAAAGCCCCAACTAATGCCAACTATTTCCAGAAACAGAGTAGCTTTTAATGCTTTTATTATATTTAGCCTTGCAATAGTAAACTCAGCCCAGTAAACTTAAAATTTACTCTGACACAAAGGTTATGGTAGCTCTATGAAAGCTTGAGCAAAATTCTTGTTTAGAAAATTAAATTTTTCGTATTTTCAGGCTGGTTTCATCAGTGTAGCAACAGTTCTGCAAGGATGAGACTAAGTGCTTCTACAGCATGATAATTATTTTAATCCATGTACAATAAGCAGGTACCCATCCCCATTTAGCTGATTCAGTCTATTCAATTCAATTCAGTTCAATTCATTACAGACTTATATGTGACCTCTGACATCTGAAATATATGACTCTTTAGTTTCTCAACACACACACAAACTGTTTCGTGTCACTGAGCTTTCTAACGGTCAGTGCATACCAGAATGGCAGCGCTATACAGGTTATTTTGGTATAACAAAAGCCTAAACAGCTTTCCCAACTGATAAGTAAGGAATTTTGCTGCCAAGGAGACAACAAGCAGACCACAAATATCAGAGTCTGCTTTTAGAATTCAGTCCAAAACAAATGTCTTCTAAAGTGTATAACATATACAGTATTTCACTAGAAAGTTCAGTCAGTTTGGTGATGGTTTCCCTGATCAACATGTAGACAATAATTTGAAAGTCAGGGGTTTAAAATCACTGTGTACAGTCCCTAGCCAAAGTATTTATCCCTCTTGAAATTTGTTCACATCATCTCATATTAGATTTAAACCCTCCAGAGTATTTCACTAGTTTTTACAGTAATAGATTGAACCAAAGTAACACAGAATTGTTAATTGGAAACAATGTGGCTTGGTTTTGTATTCAGCTCCCTAAATAGAGCACTTGTAGAACCCCGTTAGCTGCAATTACAACTCTGAGTTTTTTGGGGTGTCTGTCTCTCTACCTGCTTTGCACATCTGATGACTGTCTTTAATAATTACTTTATTGCTACTCCTCCATAAAGGCCAACTTTGTGGAGTGCACAACTTATAGTTTAGTTCTGTAGAGTCACTATGGGTATCTTGGCATCTTCTCTGATTAGTCCTCTGCTTCTCTGGGTTGTCGTTTTGGGTAGACGACCAAGTTTGTAGGTTTTTAATTATGTCATTCTCTTCAATTTTCGGACAAAGGTGCTTGCTTGTTACTCGTGACCCAGCTCTGCTTCAGACCTCTTCATAACTTTACTCCTGACATATCTGGTGTGTTGCTTGGTTCTCATGATGCTACTTGTTCAGTAATGTTAGATAATAAATATCTGAGTTCTTTCTAGATCCACTGCTCTCTTTTTATACTGTAAAAATTGGATTTTCAAGTTCTGAAAAACAACAAAACTCCCTCGAGTACAGTATCCAATATGGCTGCATAAAAATAAGTAATGTAGCTTAAATCGCCATTGGTATAAACATTAAGTCCTTCTGAAAGTTTGTAAGTCATTAAGCCAGAGAAATATATTGTAAAAGGATTTAAAAGAAATATAAAATCTAAGTGCTTCCTGACTTGCAACCAAAAAGCTCGTTACTTGGGTATGATGTCATTCCCAGCTCAGACTTCGGAGACAATTTGAATGCAGTGTTATGTGGAACTGAAATTAAGCACAAATGGACTACCTCTAACTACCAATTAAGTGATTTCAGGAGGCTAACGATTACATTAGATTTTATCTAGTAGTGTCAGAGTAAATATAAATGCATGCCACACTTTTCAGAGTTTAGAGGGCAGAGGGGAAGAAAATTGTTTATTCCCTTCCACTTTATTTTGTTCTGTTGGTTAAAATAGCAACAGTTCATTTAGTCCAGATAAGATGCAAGTGACTATTTCTATCAAAATAAATATAAAGAGCAGTTTCCTATTTATGCAGCTGTGACTAATAACCAGGACAGGCCTGTGAGGTGCTGGTGCACATGTGCAGACGTGCAGACTAGGCAACAGCTGAATGTGGGACAGGCCTGCACGCTATCCGGCAGAAAGTAACGGTACTTTTATGGAAACGCCTCACTGACCCCCAACCAGCAGCCAGTAGGGTCTGTTCAGACCGTGGTCACACCTCACCGATAGTCTCGCAGCTCTGATTTCACTGGTTTGAGTTTTTATCTACAAAAAGGATTTTTGAATCAAAACTTGAGGACTAAAACACAATCAGAAGGTAAGACTTTCTTTTTTGTTATTTAGAAACACAATTGCCCTTCTCTTTTATATCTTCACATGAAATAACTGCGACTTTTTCTTTGGACATAGAATGTGTTGAATTATCTTTTCGAAACATATCAAAGTGAAAATTAAAACACAGTAAGTAGAGGAGTGGCAAAATAATAAAATGTATACAATCAACTTTGTGAGCAGCATTTTATCTAACAGGTTTGTTCATGACTTCCTGGAAAAATTAGCTGTTTTCAGCCTATTACAAGTCTGCTGTGTTTTGGTGAATTGCACTTTTTCTTCACATGCACTTACTGCAAGGCCCAA
>CAEFZY010031073.1:0-14720 GCA_903066815.1 Brachyrhaphis roseni
ATTGAACTTGCGTCTTCCTCTACACATATATTCCACCTGTCTCACTCTTACCTTTTCTGCTCGAGCGCCCCTGGTGGTCGTTAGAAAAAAATGCACAAATAAGCCGCATCATTGTATAAGCCGCAGGGCTGAAAGCGTGAGACAAAAGTCGCGGCTTATAGTCCGGAAATTACGGTAATTATTTTTGGTGGAATTGGGCATTTTGGGATTTTGATTTAATTTTGGAAAAGGCTAAAATTCGTTTTAAAAAAGTAACAACTTTAGCAAAACTAAAGGTGTTAGATGTAGAAAAAAGAAACTATTATGCATAAAAGATACCTCGAGTTGTGAAATAGCGACAGAAAACTTGGTATGGAATACTAAGTATTTGTTTTAAGGTACACTGCAATCTCTGTTCTGAGATAGTACAAATGTTTGATTTCTTTGCTTTTAGGAGCAAATACATCAAACAAAGGGGGGGATATCTTTGAAGTTAATTGAATTACTTAAATTTATATAACAACCTTAAAGAACCTTAAAATTGAAAAATGAATTTCTGAAACTTGTATAGAAACTTTTGTTTGGTGAAAATTAATGTTGATGAATATGAGTTTGTTTCCCATTGCAATATGTTCTGACAATGGCTAAGTATTTGCAGAGTAATTCCTAGATATGGTGTATTTGAACAAATTTGTATACATTTTGGTTAACTAATGTGGGAAAAAATTACAGGAATTGTGGATTTGAGTATTATGATAGCCCTTTTCAGAGCATTATTTTAAATGGATTATTTTAAATGGATTAAGAAGAGATGTTTTTGAAAGAAACAAATGAGCTGTGTTATTGTTTAAAGATAAACATTAGCATAATTAGTACAGGTCTAATTCTTTTAGGAATTTTACATAAAATGTTTTGACAATAACTCAGTAAAATCTAGTTAATTTTGTAAAGGTAATTTGGAACATACTATTAAATTCATACTGCTATTCATGATTTTGATGTTAAATGTGATTTATTTAACAACATTAGATCTTTTAAGTTTTGTTTTGATTGCTTTGGGTATTTTTTTTTTATTATAAGAGTTGTTTAAAATGGAGCTGAGATAAATAAAAAAAAACAGAGATAAGATCTCCATATTAGAGGAAAATATTAACCTTGAACAGTGTTCATAGTTTTTGTGAAGCAGGTGGTTACAGGGTTTCTGAATTTTCCATGTGTTAGTATGTACTAGAAAAAAACAGAAACGTAAATTGAATCAATGTCATCCACCATAAATGTGCAGAAAGGTGAGGAAAGACTGTGTGTGACAAGTGCTATAATCTCTCTCTCATTGCAATCCAGAATGGATTGACCTTGATGCTGTTGGCTATGAGGAAGTGGGCGGCTGCTTGGAGAAGCTGTGATCGTATTTATGCCAACACAATGGCAGCCACAGTTGGAAACGAGAGGTGGAGAATCCACTCAGTTGCAGAGATGGAATGGATGTTCATGTTGAACTCACGGACAGACGAACTGATGCCTTTGGACATATTGAGTCTTGGTTTTCTCTGATTCTGCTTTGTCATTACAGTATTGCAGCTGTTCTGGCGACAGGTGGATGTCATTTCATTCAAAAGTTTTACGTTCTGGGGTGTGCTGTGATGGCGTATTGGATAGCGCGACCCACATTTGGAGGCCTTGAGTCCTCGACGCAGCCGTCGCATGTCCGACTCCCGGACCTGACGACATTTGCCTCATGTCTTACCCCCTTCCTGTCAGCCTGCTGTCAAATAAGGGACACTAGAGCCCACAAAAAGCCCCCTGGTGGGGGAAAAAAAAAAAAGTTTTACGTTCTTTGCTAAAAAGAAAATTTCCCTAATGGAAAATAGCAGAGCCTACAAGTACCTCTGTTAGGAAAGTAATGATGACGCTGGCACTGATGGGAAAAACAACAAAGCCAAACATTTAACAGTTAAGTTAAACCTTTGTTTGAAAGGTGTTTGCTTTTTTGAAATGCATACTGAACAGTGAAAGTTCATATGTCTTTTACTTAGTATTTTATCTGAATGTTTAGGTTTTAATATGATCTATTAATTGAACATTTACAAAGAAGTGGTGTATGGTTGACTTTAAGAAGGAGAGATCTTTGTTTGTTTGGGGATGTGTGTTTGTATTGTCTCTGATAGGAGAATGGAGAACAGGTGCAAACAACTGGCCTGACAGGAAGAATGGGTCAGTCATTTACGACCCAGCAGGAGACACAGCTGTCCTTACAGCAGGAGCAGTTGACACCTTACAGAAGACTGGATCAAGAAGTTCCCGTGAAACTTTTGTTTTAAGATGACCAAGAAAATGCCTCGGGAGTGAAGTTTATGACCTGAGAGACAACCAACAACTGTATTTTTATAACTTCAGGAGATGCAAACAGTATCTTGAATACTGGTCAGGTATTTGTGCTCCCGTGTTCGTTTGTGATCACACCATCATTATCTCTACTGCAGGGGTGCACTCTCACCATCTGCGACGGAGGAGAAGTACAGGAATCGTTTTCCAACCCCATGATCCTAAATGGGGCTCTACTGTTCCCAGTGAACACAAACATTGGAGTACTGTGGAGAATGGGACTGTACACTGGACTATAGAATGAAGACTCTGGTAAATCTTACCATGGACATTGAGAGAGGACGGAGTCAACAACATAGTGAAATGTGTCAGCCAGTGATGTATTCCTGATGTCTGTTAGACTTCATAAATAATAATATGAAAAACAGGAGTGACATGTTAGGAAAATTATCTAAGTTCATTTACTTATGAATTTATTTGAAAGGTTGTGCTTTCATATTATTACTCTGTGTGCTGGTTACTTGACTCCTTTGTTTTGTGATACACTATTAACTGTTTTTCTAGGTGTTTGCTGGGGGTTAGGAATGTTTCCACATGCTTGTGTTACCAGCTGCTTTGATCATTAGCTGTCTGTGTTATCAGCTGACTGAGAAGCTGATTTATAACGGTCAACCTTGTGTCTTTGTAGGGGCATGTCAACAGAAGGTCCCAGAACATTTTGTGGGAAAGTGTATTGAGAACATCTTGTGTGTATTGATCAATTGTTTGTGTGACTATGTGAAAAAGCCCAACCTCCTAGTGATCTTAGTAAAAGCAGTTGGGGTCAAAGAGCCGACGGAGTTGTGCCCAGACAGTGTTTGACGGCGGTTTTCCGCGTCTGGCTCTGCTCCCCTTCTCTGCAGAAAAGTAATTTGTGTCTCCGATTGATTCTTGACGGTTAGGAACCAAAAATAAACCTATCAGTGTGTGTGCGAGGTTGTTTGTCCTGTCTGTTTCTGTGTTGCCCTGTGACAGGCTGGTGACCTGTCCAGGGTGTACCCCGCCTCTCGCCCGGAACATAGCTGGAGAGGCACCAGCACCCCTCCTGACCCACTAGGGACCCCATTGAACAGAAAATGGATGGATGGATAATTCTCTTTGTACTTCATAATTGTATACCAGTTTATGTTGGTTTTTCACATTAAATTCTAATGAAATATATTTATGTTTGTGGTTGTAATGTGACTAAATATGGAAAAGTTCAAGGGGTATGACTACTTTTGCAAGCCACTGTAAATTTTAGCCCTAACTGCAGCCAGTCCCATTGCTGGCTGCAATGCCAATGTGATAACACTGGTGAGAAACACACTTATGGACACACACATGCACGCACCAACACACACATGCATGCAAATGCATGCACGCACGCACGCACACACACAGCTATAAGGAATTCTTCTCTCCAGGCATTTCTCAGAAAAGTGGCCAAACTATCTTAACTGATAATAAAAGTCTCTAAATAACTATCTGACAAGGACAGAAACTGTTTACCTCACTGTGTTCAAGTCAGTCATTGTCAATTTGTTTACATGTCACTGTTTTTATTTATTATTTAATTTCCCTTTGGGATTAAGAAAATATTTTTTAATTGAATTTGAGTTGGACTGAATATTGCAGAAATTTCTTTTTAACTGTGTTGACAGGGTTCTCTCTTTACAGAAAAGATGTATATTCCATAGAACTGCAATAGATTTTCTTTTTGGCATACAAAAAACATATCTATGCAATATGGTCCTTCTGGCTATATTTATGACCAGTCTGGGATATAATCCCAAGATAAATAGGGCAGAATCCATCAAAATATTATTTGATTTTTTTTTTCTGTTATTTACCTAACCTCCTCATAGAAAGCCATGATTTTGATCCAATAAGCCACTTTGCACTTGTACTTGGATGCAGTATTGTTAAAGTACATTCCAAAACTGAAAAAAAAAAATCACAATTGCCAAAAACATACTCTTTTTAAATTAACAAAGCTCAAGTAGAGTGAGTTGGGGAGACTTTTCATTCACAAAGACCAGGTAACTTACTAAAATTGAATGTTGATAGCAGTGATGGAAATTAGCACCCGCCACTAGCCAAATGCGGATAAAAGTATGAAGTGGCATGTAAATCAGAGCAACCCACCCACCACTGTGGTGGGTTGACAATTTGAACAGAAAAAAAAGGCTGGATTAAGTTTGAACTTCTGTCTAGGGAAGGACTGACTGTCTGGACTACAGACTGATGCACAGACTGTCCATATCTGGTAGCCCATAATTTAACAAATAGTATATTAGATATAATTTTTATCGACCGTGACAGCCCATTGGCTGATTTTATTGACAGACATTGGGCTAATCCAATGAAATCTCTCAATCCCACTTGACCCGCCCCTCTCTGCCAAGGTTATAAATAGTGTCATTTCATCCCACTGGAGTTCAAGAAAAGTGAGCGGATACGAGACGGGGCGAGTCAGAAAAACTATGACAACAAAAACTAAAAAGCGCATAAGCCCATTTAGAAAAATGTGTCAAACTAACCGATATGTTTACCACAGAAACTTTACCCGCTGGAGCAGATTCAGTAGTGGAGAAGGAGGGGCAATTAGTGATTGAGGGGATTCATTATTGTCGGAGGAGGATGATGAGTGAAAGAGATGTGACCAGGGAATGATTGATGCTGCTGCTGCTGCCCTCTAGGAAGGAATGCCCTCTTCATATTCATGAAGAGGGAGCGTTTCATGCAGGCAGGAGGGCAGGTGTGTGTGAGTGAGTCCGGGAAGGGGAAGCCAACACTAAGCTAGCAGGCAGTCAGAAAATACTGTGATAACAGTACATTCCAAATGTGACGGCCCATAGAATTAATAATGAACACTTTCTGAGATATTTTAGTAATAAGAATAATCATGAATTTCAATAAAAAACATAATAAGAAAGGGAAAACAAATATAACAGCTAGAAAACAGCTATTGATACCATTTAAATTTTTTTAAAAATGACTTGACATCTTCAATAAATACTATCTGGGGGAGTTGTAGTCAAAATGTGGACATGTTCAATATTGGAAATGACTGCAAGAATATTAGAGTTGTATAGTTAAAGTTTGCTGTTGGTAATTACTTCAAGTGAACTTATTGCACTACACCTCTGTTAAGGTATCCATGCTTTGTTACGTTAAATTAGTCCATAAATGTACCTATCTGTTATAAAGGTAATGGTTAGATTATTATTAGGTTATCAGCTGCAGTAAAACACCATTCATATAGTGAAATGCCTCTCTATAGTGATCTGTTAGTGGAATTTATTTTTCCTGTTTGGGTCTAAAATAAACCATTTCTATGCTGTGGAGCTGTACCTTAGACGTTCATCTCTGAATCCATTTTAGATTTTGTAAGTTTAGGAGCATGTTGCTATCTCTTTTATGGTTAAGGTTTTAGAAAGAGGCAGAACCAGTTCAGTTCAGTTGCCAGTCAACATACTGTATGTAAATGCATTTTGACCAATAAACAAATGTATTTTGACCAATAAAATACATACAATCTTGTGCTAGCAAACTTGCGTGTTCTACCTGAGTACTTAGCTTGCTAGTTGTGAGGCAAATGATAAAGTGAGTGTACAGACCTGGAATGACAGTTTGACCATTGTTTATGACATTTCTGCTTGAGTTATTTACGGATTTGTCAGGTTTCCGATATGTGTCCCCCCAATGATAAACTTGTTCCTACACCCTTGGTCATCACACCCTTACGTTGAGAGGCAAAAGATGCTGTATAAATGTTTCCCTGACATCTTCTGGCAATTTTAACATTGTCCTGAGCCAAAGTATGTTTCTTGTAAAACAAAAAAAGGTAACAAAAAGAAACCCAAAACAAAAAAGAACAATATTTGAGTTGAAGTCTTAACTTATTCATGACTTTTTAAATTTTTTTTTTTTTTTGGCTTTTGCTGACCTCTGCAGTTCTATGTTGTGATTTTTTCTTTTTACATCATTAGCACACTCCTATGCAAATAGCGGAACACACATCCAAACCTGCCTTTTAAGTTTTCCTTCAGGGTCTTCAATTCTTCCACGTCTCCCTCACTGCGGTTAAAACAAGCATGGGGTTTTATTGTTACAAATAGTACAAAAATTATCAAACACAATAGTTGGATTTATATATTGTTTGATTTTACTTTTGTATGTTGTCGGTAATGGAGACTACATCTACGCTGTCATTGTCTCTGATGTGGTGAACTGCAGAAGGTTTGTTCTCCTCTTCTGGTTCCCTGAACACACACAAAAAATATCACATCTGCTTTTAAGGATCTACTGAAGAAAAAATATCACAAGAACTAAACGTGGTTGTGATATCTCCCTTTCACATTCTTCCAGAGCCATGCTTACATATGTAGATGACAAAATAAAGACCATGAACCCCAGCAAGGCTGTGAAGGACTGCTAGCCAATCAAGAGAGCAGGAAGAGGAGTAAGAGCAGCACTAAGCAGGAAAAGCATAGACATGAATATGTACTTATGTCTATGATATACAGTACACAGCATGGACTGATGTCACTTTCTCTTACTGATAAAGAATAAATACATACAGTGGGTACAGACAGTATTCAGACCCTTTTAAATTTTTCACTCTTTGTTTCATTGTCGCCATGCAATGAAACAAAAAAGTTCATATTATTTCTCATGAATGTACTCAGCATCCCATCTTGACTGAAAAAACAGAAATCTAAAATTTTTGCAAATTTATTAAAAAAGAAAAACTGAAATATCATATGCTCATAAGTATTCAGACACTCATATTTAGCGCACATGCTGTGCATTTCTTCTGATCCTCCTTGAGATGGTTTAACTTCTTCATTGGAGTCCAATGTATGTTTAATTAAACTGATTGGACTTGATTAGGAAAGGCACACAGTTGTCTATATAAGACCTTAACGAACTCATCATGTGATGAGACAAATATTGAACTTTTTGGCATTAATTCTAAGCATTATGTGTGGAGGAAACCTGGCACTGCTCAATGAAATCCCGACAATGAAAGCAGACTGTTCCTGCAGACAGGATGACCCCAGGGACAGGACGCCTGTTGCAATTGAAGGAAAGATGAATGCAGCTAATTACAGAGATATCCTGGAAGAAAACCTCTTCTAAGTTCTCAGGACCTCAGACTGGGTCAAAGGTTCACCTTCCAACAAGACAATGATTAGAAGCACACAGCTAGAATAACAAAGGAGTGGCTTCGGAATAACTCTGTGACCATTCTTGACTGGCCCAGCCAGAGCTCTGACCTAAACCCAATTGAGCATCTCTGGAGAGACCTGAAAATAGCTCCACCAACATTCACCATCCAACCTGACGAAATTTAATACAGTCAGAATATTCAAATATCCACTATCCTGGTTTTGTGAAGCAGGTCTCTGAATTAAAGATAAAGCTAGGCTTGACATAGCGTGATCTGCATATTGGTTTATCCATTTTACAAGGGTTAAACCGGGCTTGGTGGGGATTCACGTCAAGCCAGGTCGTTATGGAGGAATTTTTCTGCCATAATTTGAGAGCACACATTTTCAGTCTGAAAGCAGGATTGCATGTCTTTCTTCTCAAAACTTTTAATACTTTTGCTTACATTTTCATTTTGAAACAGGACTTCATGTCTTTTGTCTCAACATTTGTAATGTTTACTCAAACCTTTCTTCTCGCGCTCTTGCAGAACTCTCTGCTCGCTTACGACACATTCTCTGCTTGCTTTGGAACCGCCTTCTGGCACCTTCACCTGGCACCTCCAATTGAACGAAAGTGTTGTACTGGGTGCTTTTGTTTCCTTCTAGCGGTTGTACCTGTGTGGCTACTATCGATTGTAGCAATCTGTGCCACCCGTTGGATGGAGGGAGTTGGTTGGGTGAACAAACTCCTGCCTAATGTCAGAAGGCTGTTAGCGATTAGAGTTCTTTGATGTACTGTTAGTCAAGACTCAGGAATAAGGGATGAAATCTTGTTTACTTTGTACAAAAACTTCAAAATTACCATTTCAACATATAAACTTATAAACATGCTAATTGTACTGAACTGGACTCTAATGAGAGCAATTTTCATTCTTTTTCATTTGACTTGATTTATTCTTTCCTGACATTTGTGTACATATAATGACCTTTGTTAAGAATCTGTAATATGTGGAAGAGCCTTGGGGAAAATTTAGCTGAACTAAAAGATGCATTGTTGGTTGTGAAAATATTAGAATGACTTTGGTTCTAAATACATAGTCACAAACTTTGAGGACACAAACAGTGCATTTTCATTTCCAAATCAATTACTTATGGAGGAAAACTAAACTACACTCTGCTTGAGAAAAACTATTTGATGCATTACTTCTTTTGGTTTCACTACAATGTCAAAAAGAAGCCTCAGCAAGGACAAACTAAACTCAATCAATTACGGTAAGTGTTGTTCTCTCACAATAAAAAAAAAAAGAGTCAGAAAGAAATCATCAATTTCAAATCAAATAATATTAATACAAGCACAAACCCTGATATTAAGCTCATAGTTTTGCAGAGCAATAAGGGAAGACTAACCTGAAGCTGATCAGATCGGTGTAGATGAGAGGAGGCATGAAGAAAGAGAGAATCAGCTTCCAGACCTTGGTAGACCTCTCCATGTCACCCCACCATATCTCAGACAACAGAGACTATAGCAGAGCAACAAAAGGTTACAATGTTATCAAAGACAGAAGACAGACCGATGATATTCTACAGCCATAATCAGTCCAAGAACACTGGGAAGCCTGAGAAATGTGAAGTAGGCCAAAAATTTAATTACTCAAGTCAAAGTAATTATTATTTTTTATTATTTTCTCATTCTCTTCAAGATTCTGTTCAGAGACTTCCACCATAAACACACATAGTCAATGCTTATTGTAGTGTGTGAGCATGGAGGTTGGAACTGAGATGTTGGAGTTTATGCAATGCTTGCACTTTATTGCAATGCAAGCATATACAACTAGCTATACATATATGCAATTTATGTACAGTTATCTGGGAGATTACTTTGCCATTGAAGACTTCCAAAGGTAGACAAAGATCTGAAAATGATACCAGCTTTCTGAGTTTATTATCATACTTGTCGAGCTCACAAAATGAACAGAAGAAATCCTTTATTCTGTAGTAACTATTTCAGTAACATGTGTTAGGAGTATTTTACCTTCTTATTAAGTTATGATTGGTTTTCACTGTTTCGTTCACTTTAACAACAGAAGGTATGTGATCACAATTACATTGTGTGACAAGAATGTATTCTGTCTAAAATACAGCTTTGTTGCAATGAGTACTAATGGTAAATGGCTTTTACTTTTATAGTGCTTTCTCAAGTCCAGAGGACCCCAAACACTAGATTAAGTCATTCACCCATTCACGTATACACTGATGGTGACAAGCTACTGGATGGTAGCACAGCTGCCCTAGGGCAGTCTGACAAGTACTAATCCTGAAATATGCTAAAGAGTGGTCTGGTAAACTTTTAACATCTCTGTGTTTCTGTGAAGGAGTGGAATACAGTACTAAGAAAGTTGACTATAGTATTGAAAAAGGTTAAACACAAGGTAATCAGGGAACTATGATCCTTAGAATAATTTGACTAAATAACATAATTTCCTTAGTGAAAAATCAATGTAGAAATAAACTGAGAACAAATTGGATTTGAATTTGGTGCATGTCTGCTTTATTTTCACCATTATTTATCACATAAAGCACCTGCATTTCTCACACAGAGTGATTTTAAATAGTTTTGAGTAACTGGGATAAACAAGAGAGACATTTATTCATCCAAAAGGTGATACATTTATGTATAGAGCAAATGCTTTCTTAGGCTTTGGAACACAAGAGAAGCACAGTGGGAATCATTATCTTCAAATGGAGAAAACATGGGATTCAGTCACTGACAGGCCAGATTTTTGGAACTATGTATTTTTCTACCTGAACACCATTATGACTGAAGAACAGTCGGGCATCTGCTGCTGTGGCCATCTCCAGGCATGTAGCCCCGCCCCACACAGGAGACTTCCTTATAAGGAGTGTGAAGGAGAGACTCTCACTACTTTGGTAACACTCACCAAATACATCTGAAAATACAGGACAAACAGAACATGAAAGTTTTGGGACATAAGCTGGCCGGTTTAACACTAAGTTCAAATCTATAATTCATTTTGTTAGGTCAAAAAAGAGACTACAAAGAGCCTCATTGTTGATAACAAGCCATTTTCATTTACACTATCTCCTGATCAGACCTCATCGGATGGATTAAGACATGAGAAATTGGTAAAATTATGCTTTATATTAATCTTAATATTACTGGCTTGTATTAATGACTTTAATGCTTAATACAAAAATAACTTGGTTGACAAAGGTAATATATTAGCCGTTCACATGGAAGGTAAGCTAGTGTCATGTTCAACATTCATAAAAGTAATGAACAGGTGCAGGTTGTTGAAATTATTAGTTTAATTATGCTAGTTTTTAATGTTAATTTTAGCTAATGTTGAAATATTAGATTATGTATGTTTTTAGTAGGCCTCAATTTGGTTACCTTTAGACTCAGTTTAACCTACGTATAACCTAATCAGTAGAGTATTTTAAATTAGGTGTAGCATTCGATTTACCGTATGTTATGGACTATAAGCCTGTACTTTTTTCCCATGCTTTGAACCATACAGCTTATAACCTTGTGCAGCTTTTCTATGGATTTTTCTTCAACCGCCAGGGGGCTCTTTAGCAGGAAGTGAATCACTGGAAGTCAAAATTGGAAATCAAAGAAGAAAGCGCTACTTTTCATTTAAAACAAGCAGAAGCTAGCAGCAGGTACGCCAGAGAAATTTCTTCAAACTCACACCCCCTTATTATGGAAACCACACAAAGAAGTTCATATGATGAAGCTTTTAAGTTGAGTGTAATCAATCTGGCAGTACAGGAGGGAAATAGAGCCTCTGCATGTAAGCTTGGCGTGAACGAATCCATGGTTCGGTGTTGGATACGTACAGCAGATCCTTAATAGCAGATTTATTGTGAAAAACCGTGAGCGGCAGATATCAGGGGCTTATTTATGTACATTTCCAGTTGTTTTTTTAGACTTTGTAGGTGGTGCGGCTTATTGTAAGGTGAGCTCTTGTCAAGAATAGCGGTGTGAGGTGGTGAGGCAGACGCTTGTAGACCCAGGTAAAGATGAAATGATGGTAGTTTAATGGTGAATCTTAACCAGAAAGACAATCCAGAAACCAGGCAGCACAGCTGAATGGAAGCTAAGGTTCAACGCTGGTAGCAACAAGTTTTATGACTGGACGCATACAACTGACTGAGAACACATTCGACTAGGACCCGACGAGAAACAAATGACACAGGTGGAGTTAAATACACAGAGGGTAATCACGGAGACAAGACACACGGAGACTCAGGGACACAGAAACTCAAAATAAACAGAAAACTCAAATCATGACAGCTCTATAGTTTGGAAAATACGGTAATTAAAATTTGTCTACTTAGTAGAATTTTTCACATAAGACTACAACCTTAAAAATGTATAAGTTACATATATTCATCTGAAAAAAATGCTGTAATTTATTATAACCAAAGAAGCAGAAATCTAATCAGAAAAATGTTGAGCATAATAGATGTTTTAGTATTGAAATTGCTCATGTCTGTTTTATATGAGTTTGAAGATATTATATGGAATGGGTGCTAATTTCTATAATCAAAACCTGTTTGATGTAGCAACGTGCCAGGTCAATGAAGCTATCAAGAGGGCTTTGTGTGGAGTTAGAAAACCAGTTTGGTGCAGTTTGGAAGATGGAAGTACACATGGCTGATAAAATGCGGTCGCACATTTTTTGAGTAGAAATGTTTCCGCATGAAATGGCACATCCATTGTTCTTAGCTTGGGAAGCTGCTTTAAGGAGTGTAGGAAGGATGGCTTATTCAGCGAATTTACAAGATGCCATGACCTTTAGTAGAGTTGTTTTCTTGCAGCATAAGACGTGCATTGTTCCTGGCCAGAAAAAGTCTCATGCTTTACTCATGCAGTGGTAGCCCAGAACCATGTGCTGCTGGGACGTAGGATGAGTCCACCTCTAAAACAAATAACATCAGAACGCATCAGACAGAAAAAACCCGCCTTGACGTACTTTGATATAAAAGTAATTGAGCTGAAACAGCTATTCAGATCGCTGGGGTGAGACTGCATTTTTTTTCCTGTCCACACAGCGCTCCCCTGAGACATGTCTTCGTAATTTGTATTTTTCTAAGGGAATCAATGTTTTGTTTTGTGGCTTTGGTATCTGATGGTCATGTTGAGATGTTGGTGTTATTTTTATCCATTTGATTGTTTGAATATATTCTGGTTGATTGTGAAGTGATTGTTGTCTTTATGGTTTTACATTTACTCCTGGGGAGACAAGATAATTAGCAACAGGTAGAAATATCTCATTCTTAACAAGATCAATAGGTTAGAATACCTTCAAAAAGAAAATTAATTTCTATTACTTGGTTCATAAAGCAAATCTCTGGCTTACAGCTAATAAAAACAAAATTCAATGAATTATTTCATTCATCTGTCCGTCCATCCATCCCTGTTTATTCTCCCAGGGTTGTAGAGTTTTATCAGACTGATACTTTTGAAGAATGGTGACTGACTACTACCAAACAGTGGATCAGCAGACAGTTACTGAAACTCTCCACAAGCAATGCCTGAGATTTTTACATTTGGGGCAAAAAGTAATGGAATAAATTAACTTTTCCATATTCATTTCAAAACATAGCGTAGTTAGGGTTAAGCCTCTAACCCAGGCCTGTTACTAAGATTTTTAAACTTTATATGTAAAGGTAAAGGTAAAGATTCATTCATTTAGAATTCCTAGGCCTTCATCCTTCAAGGAACTAATTGATAAATATTTTCTCTGCGCAAACTCACCATTTGCCAGCTTCTCAAAGCTCTGTGCCAATTGTTTCATGGCCAGCTTGCTCTCTTTCTCATTCCCCAGCTTGGAAAGCTCCCTCAGAATCTTACATGCACCAAGAGCACTTAGCACAGACTCCCCTGCCTGATACGGAGACACAGCAAGTCAATTAAGATGCAATGAAATGACGCTAAATTAAAGGCAATTTAGAAAAAGGTAGTAATAGGACTTGCACATGAATGCTACTGGTTCTGAAAAAACAGTCAACATCTACAAATGGTCAAGTTTAAGCTAAATAAGTTCACACACACAAGCCTTGGACTAAAGATTTTAAAGTAACATGTTCTCACCATTTCCCAGAAGTACATAGCCATTTCAGTGCGGTTCTGTAAAACAGCCCAAATGAAGAGAGCTGCCCAGGGTGAGAGGCAGTGCTGGTTGTGATACGTACATTCGCCCTGCAGGATTTTGTTGACTTGCTGAAGTTTGGAAAAGACAAATCAGAGCAAGCAGTTAGTTTCTTTCTTATCTCTTTTTCTATCCCACACACAATATGATTTTACATGTTGGTTTTAGCTATAAGATTGTTTAATATACAATAGATATCTCTCATGACAGACATTTTTATATCAAACTCATTAATGATCCAGCTGACTACACTTGTAATATTTTTTTCCATGTCTTGACCTGTGAGCAACACATATTGCAGAACTATTCACAGTACTTGAACACTTCTGTTGTGTTGTTTTATACCTAAAAAAAATATTGTTTAAACTTTGTTATATTTTCTTCATTTATTTTAGCTTTTGTCTGGTTCTCCATTTTTTATACTGCACATAAACAGTATAAAAACTATATTTTTTTCCACTGCTGAGGATAAAAAGGAAAAAGAGAAAAAAGGAAGAGCAGTGCAGCAAAAAGTTGAAAGCTCCCTTTCAACTTTTTGTTTAAAGTCCTCTTTGAACTTTTTGAAACTTCAAAAAGTTGTAAGAGGATTAAAAAAACTGATAGACAATACAAGAAAATACCCTACGGTGAAAAACCTTAGAAGTCTGCTTCTACACCTGCAAAAATGTAGGAAAATAAAGGTAAACCATGAAAAACAATGTCACAGAAAACTGATTACAGTAATTTCCGGACTATAGAGCGCACCCGATTATAAGCCGCACCCAGCACATTTTTAAAGGGAAACCCCTTTTGTACATACATAAGCCACACCGGTCTATAGGCCGCATGTGCCTACATACAGACGGTACAGAGGAAGAGTTTTTAAAGTTTTAATAATATACCTTAGCTTTTTTTCCCTAACCGGCTCTTTGCACGAAAGCTTCTGGTTCGGGTTAAAGCGGCTCAATTCTTTCCCATCTATTGAAAACGGCACTTTACACCAGGTATTTGCAGGGCTTTTCCAAGGTAACAATTAATAATGTACATCGATCCGAAGCCCCAACAAATAAACTGGAGAAAGGTT
>CAEFZY010031077.1:0-14160 GCA_903066815.1 Brachyrhaphis roseni
ATTTTTTTGGAGTATGCGAGAGGTTTTGGTAGTGTGTGAGAGACAAAACGTAAATTTTGTCCTAAACGGCCCCTCATGGCTATTTTTTTGGAGTATGCGAGAGGTTTTGGTAGTGTGTGAGAGACAAAACGTAAATTTTGTCCTAAACGGCCCCTCATACAAAACTTGTATTCTTCTGCACTGCACTATTTCAACATATTTGTACTAAACAAAGTAAAAAATGGCAAAACGGCCATCCAAGAAATTACTCAATTACAATAAAAACAGTATTTGAGTGCCTGATCAACACATCTGAGTGTCATCAGATAAATAAAATATAAAGGTATGAACAAATTGTGCTATTTTAAAGACTAAAATAATGATAAAAAAAAAATCAAATAGCAACAGATTCACACAGAACATCTTCCAAATAATACTTACAATTATAAATAATACATAATCACAGCATTTATTCATATTTATACAACAACTGTTCACCCTGAGCACACCATTGTCATGCTCAAACGTAGTAATGGTGGTATTATGTTGTGAGGATTATTTTCTTTTAAGTGGACTAGAAAGTGGTCCATCAGTGATCATGAAATGACATTCATTTTTCACGCACAGAGCGCTTCTTTATTTTTATCTCACCCACTTCAGTTTTTTGCAATCTGTGTAAACACATGATGAGGGACAAAGTCTCTCGAAGCTTGATACTTGTAAACAGAATAAATAACCATCATGCTTTTAGCCCGTCTGCCTTTAGTCACATGCTCACAACAATTCGCAGAAAATATCAAGCTGTGATTTTCAATGAAAGTGAACAAATGTCTCATATGTTCCCAACTACTGAGTATACTGTCTTGCAGTTGGTGGAGAGACAGGAAGAAGTTATATTTCAATCTAATGCCAGAGGTGCTGAAGTGGATTCGTCATTAGTCTCAGACATAAATAATTGCTAAATTTTTCTTTCTGTTTTTGTTCACATGTATTTCTATTATTTTCTGGCATTTAAATGTTTAGACTCAACAGACAGACTTTTCAGTGTCTCATTTCTATGCAAGTATATTCATTATTTACAAATAGGACCCTGGCCATCCATGCTTAGCTGTTTGGAGAGGCAGTTTATTATGTGAAAGATTTCAATTACCCAGAGAAGGAGAGATGCCAGTTTCTGTGCAGAGTACCATGCATGTGGCCATTGGTGACTGAACATTCATAAAATGTAAAGGGTACTTTTGTTTACATTTGTGGTGATACTTTCTATAGTAAGAGAAAAAAATAGAAAAGAAATATAATTTGTCTGATTACGTGACTTTTTTTGTTACCACAATTGGCTGGATTTAGATTTAAGAGGCAGGAAAACAACACATGGTTTTGATTTGCCTGTTTGTGAGGTACAGCACATTGTTTTTCACAAGTGCTCTGAACAGGCTGAGTTTGACTTAAGGAGGATAGACATGTGAGCTGCTAAGCACTCATGTCAGAAATATCCAAAGATCTTCTAATATAACATAACTTACAGCACAAACAACTCATTTGGTCTCCTGTGGGATTAGACAATTAAATGCCGTATTTATCTAGCATTCCCTTTTTACAATGTCTGTAAAGTAACACAATAAGATAATTTATCAGATGAACTTTTAGTAGGAGAAACAGATAAGCTAATTGAGTACATTTGTTTTATGGCTCTAGATTTAGGCTCACAACCATCTCCCCTGAGGCACTTTGTGCAGTAGTAGGCAGCACTACCCCTACCCTGTTTGGGGTGTTCCTGGTCACAATATCAAGGGAGTATTTGAGGTTTGGGAAGATAAATCTCATCTCATCACTCAGAGATGTGATTCTGTTCACATCTTTGGAACATGACCATTGATGTGCATGGGAGTAGTTCACAGACAAGGGTTAAGCAGATGGGATGCAATCCTCTGATCCCACAGTTCTTAGTCAAAATAAAGGCTGGACTGCTCCCTCCAGCTTGGAGAACAGTTTTTGCCTAAAGTGAAAGAATTTAAGTAGGGGTAGCCGATGTGGCTGAAAAACTTTTCATATCAGTCAATATCAATTATTGATTAGTTTTCTGTTTTAAATATCTGAAATACTACTAAAATGGTGGTGGGACCCTTCCTGTTTTATCGACAGTTTCACTTCACACTGCTATTTATTTGTAAGCAGTTATGAGACATGGTGGCAAAGCCTTGATCTGCTGCTGCGCAAGTTACTCACCAGGTAAGTAACTGTTGAGTAACCACAAGTTGCTAGGCAACTGAAGAGTGAGTGACCACCAGCCTTACTTAGCTGGCTGTATGGGGCTGAGTGACTGAAGTATTTCCTCTGCACATCCCCCACAATGCTGTGAGGTTCTGGCTTGAGTCCAGGAAAATTATTAATATTTTACCAGACATATTATCTATTGATGTTGATCACGTATCTATTGCGATAGATATTGCTATTGTTTTATTGTTCAGCCCTAAATTAAAATATTTGGGTGTTTTTCTTCCCAATTTATGGCAGATTGGACCTACAGGAGCAGGGGACTTAATACTCCGTCTGTTGTTATATGGACATTATTGCTCTGGTCTGTCTTGACTCATGATCAAGAAAGAAGTACACCAAAACTCTAATCTACAAGTTCATCTAGATTCTGACTCTCAGCTATTGTGACAATACAGTTCAGTATTTATAGATCCCACTCTTTATGGATTTTTCTGTGGAACATTCTGTAGCTCCAAAATATTCATGGAAAATCAGCTGTCCATTGTGCATATTGTGGTATAGTGTTTGAACAAAGATGGGGCCACATGCATTAACTATGTGCTATTTCCTAAACTTTGTGAATACTCAGGGACTATTGTCATGACTAAAGGAGCAGGATCCCAGATACAAGCAGCTAAATTTAGCCTACTCTTTGACATGACTTGGGGTTGAGAGTGGGGTTCCTTGGATACCTTCATGACGCAATCTGCATGAATTAATGGATGGTTTCACAGAAGGAAGAGAGGAAGAAAGAAAGGAAGTATGAATGGATGGACAGAAAACTACACCTTAGTTTTTAAATATTTAACTGTATTTACTTTGGGCCAAACAAGAACAACACTCAAATAGAAACTCTTATCTTTTTGTGATTGTTCTTGTGCTTCTGCAGCAGGAGGAGTTTCTGCTTGTCCCTGTGTAGTACTCATTATCACTGTTGATTCAAATCTCATTCAAATGTAAGAAGCTCCATCTCAGGTGAAACAGTCTTTATGTAAACCAAACACTCACAGATAGGTCCAAAAATAAATTTATGCTTTTCAATGTTCATTGTGAGTTGATCACACACTGTAACAAAATTCTGGAAAAAATTACAGTGAAAATCTTTTGTTTCCCAGATGTTATGTAGCTCACAGCTAACTGATTGTTAATACAATGTGAATAAAAACAACTTAAACAATATGAGAGAATATTATGGACTGTGCAAAACCTAACTTTTATATACTGTATTGCCACAAGCAGTACAGTTTTGTTACTGTACTGCTTACAGTAATAAACAGTACAAGATCTCTTTTAGATGCTACCCTTAGATGCTATAGATAATGAAAAATTACTGGCAATCCAGTTGCCAGTAACCTACTATAAGTGCAATAAAATACAGTAGTACACTATTACCACCCAAATCTGTTAAAACAGTAGCCTGCTGTATAAATGACACCTTCAAGTAACAATAGTTGATGGCAACTCTGCTGCCAGTAATTTACTGTACATATACAAGACAATTCAATAGTGCATGAGATTTTATTCCTTGAAGAAAATACCTAATGTCATGTATTTTTCTAGGTTGTACTGTTTCCCTAAGTGCTACAAATAGTCATGGTCTTTGGATTCACTGTTGCAAAGGAAATAACAGATGCCAAAGACTGCATTACCAAGTATAAGTCAGACATAGTTCTATATGTAATCAACATGTTCTTTGTTTGATGTACTTGTCTGGTTGAAGCATTCGGACTGTGCACAAATATGTGGGGGGTTCGAACTGGAATATTACTCAATAAAAGCTTCACAAAATGAGCTCTATATTATTACTGCTATAAAGAAGAGATATACTTAGAAACAGTTTGTTTCCATCTGCTTGGCTTGACAGTAAGCAGTTGTTACTGAATTACTTTAGTCATGGCAATGAGATGGATACAGATCCAAAACTTCTGTGTTCTGATCCTTAAGCTGCCTCATCACTTATTTAGTGTGGCACAGTTAACTATAGATAAACACCAGGCCGTTCCCCTTAGAGAACATTTTGATCTCATCTTTTATTCATTTCAGCAGGGCTCTTAATAAAAAGTGACTACACATACGGATAATTTATGAGAAAGTCCACTCCATTGGATGAAAAGCAAGACCACACATCATTTCAGGTTGCTTCAAGATCTCTTTCAGAAATTATGATTTCCAGTTGGAAGGATGATTAATCAGAGAAAGTGACTTCATGCATGTCCATCTATTAAAGCGGCAGTACGTAACTTTTATAAAGCATATGTTTTTTACATATTTGTTAAAACTGTCACTATGTTGTGACAATATGTTATGAGACAGATAATCTGTAAAAAGATGGAGCTCCTGAGCAGCTATTGCTGTCTGAAGAAATACACCGTAACTGATGAAAAACAACAAATAGGACCCAGGAGGAGGTCTTGAGACTCAATTTGCTCAATGTGCTAATGGAGAATAAACAACGTACCACTACAGACAAACGGTTTATTTGCCATCATTGGTGGATATGCTGACTAGCCTCAGCATTCACAACAGGATTTGCTAACGATGAAAAAGGGAATGAGCAATGCTGCAGGAGATTATGACTGACAGCTCTAAGCCTTGTCTCCAGTGCTACCATTTCCAAATTATGTGATTAATTTGCAGAGACAGACACATTAAAATAGCTTTTGTTCAAGTTAGACCAGTTCCATTTTGAGTTTTATTTCAGGATTTCTCTTCCAATGTTTTTCGCTCACCTTGTTTTTTCATGCAAACACAAACACATAACTATTTGATGAGTTTGTGCAAAGATATTGAGACTGATGGGAAAACTCTCATACTGACCATTTATGAAAAATATTGTTGCGAGGTGAAAACAATTACCGTACTTTGCTAACGCAGTGTGAGCATAACTCTATAAGTTACGGGTGGATTTTTATACACTGGGATGTTTTTAGAGACAGAAGTCTGGAAAGGAGAAAATATCTACTAAGCAGCAGTGGTGAGGACAAAGATCATGCAGCCACATAAAACCATAATGTGGTTTTATGTGAACAGGAATCTGAGCAACCAAATCACATACGGACCCCAAAATGGAAAACAGCAGATTGGGAAAACATTGCCAGATCTAATGAGTTTCAACAGCCTAAGACTTTTGGGCTTCTATGGGATTATAGATATGTACAAATATGCAGCAACTATGCTATTGTGTTTAATGTGGACTAAAGGAATTTTTAAAATACCATGTGGAATCTATTAATTTTAAGACAAAAGGGGGTCTAATCCAGTACTAGTAAGTTGAGCCTAAGTAAAGTAACTGGTGAGTGTTTATAGAATTTTATCAACAGTCATTTCTTCAAAGATAAGGAAAACGTCTTTTGTATTTTTCTAAAGTAACACTGTTTTAAAGCAGCCCAGTAGGTTGACTACAAGAGTAGATAAGGAGCTAATAATGCTGATTTGTGATGAAAGCTAGCAGAAGCCAATAACAAGTCCAAAATACCATCTAAAATCCAGAAGGCAGACCTTTACTATGAAGATGTATTACTAGATTAAGACATTAAGCTAAACTCCAAAGAAGTAACTTTAAAAATAAAGTTGATTAGCTGTGATTAGAACAAAAATAAACTGCTTTACCGGCCACTGTCCTACAGCAACAAGGCCAGGAATAAGGTAACTGTCTTTCTGCTGTGGCTCAGGATCAACAGTGGTAACCTTGCAATCAAAAAATGTTGTGGTTTATGGCAAGAATAGCATGACATAATTCAATCTTATTCCTGTAACTTTTTTCTGCTCCTTTGTTTACAGATTAACCCACATGTAGAGCCATTTCTGAACATTGTGCTTTTTTTCAGTTGGAAAGAAGTCTGCTTATTTTGGTTGAAAACTAGCAACCTTTCAATCCCAGAGGAGAAATCGACCCGGGATACATGTAACCTCACTCTAAAAGTCACTTTGGTCCCATAATTTTTCTATAGCATATTTATGAGGTAACATCTGTGCCAAAAATAATCTTTAGTACTTTTGACAGATTAACCCACATGTAGAGGGTTAATCGACATGTGGGTTCCACTAAACAGAGAAATGTTTAGTGGAAGGGAATAGTGGGAGGTACACTTTTGCAAGTCACTAAAGGCTTTATTGAACTTAATATGGATCTGTTTATGTGTTGTTTTTAGAAGGTAATTTTGCAAGCAAGACAAATTTATTCTCCACTATCACTGAGCGTGCTTAAAGCAGGTAACTAAATGTAACCAGGTGAAAAATGGGTACATGTAAAAAATTTATTCTGTAAACCATATTTTGTTTTTATTTCACTGACTGGCTTAAGCAGAGGTTTTATATTGATAGAATACGGGTCACTTCTTTCGGCATATATTGATCCTCATTCTTTCATTTGTTTCGTTGCAACTCAGAGAGTGAAAAGTGTTCTTTTTTTATCTAAAAAATAAAGGACCCCTTTTTTTTGTGAAGCTACGTGTGCTGCATTATTCCCGGCTTCACATAAAGACCTACTATAGTTTAAAAATACCATGCTAAATTTAAATATATTCAACTGAATATAAATTGCAATTAAACAAATTTTGATCTGAATTAAATGTACTTTAATAAGATTGATCTTTTGTTAATCTGTTAATTATCAAATCAAAATTTCTGACCTCTATTTATGGTGCATTAATTGCCAAATACAAACTTTAAATTCCCATCCTAACTAAAGGAGAAAATTGAGAATTTTTTTTTACTTGAAAAATGCATAAAACTGTTCAATGCACTAAAATTGTATGATTAAATTTAGACTTTAAATGAAACACCAATAGCCTCCAAAGCAAGCATACAAATGGTCCAGCTTTAGAGGCAGATTGGATGCAAAATAAATAGACTTCACATTTGAGGTAAGAAAATTATCTAGATTATCTGATTGTGCTATTTTGTGAGCTTTTTTTTTTTAAACTCTCCTCTCCTTCTCAAGTTAGGCTATGGTCTGTTTGTTATGTAACCTCATAGTAGCCTCTCCTTACTTTTTCATTTCTCTATTATCTCATAAATTCCAAAACAATAGTGGTATCAGATTATGCAGCATGACCAAATAAAATTGAGTCAAAGTGGTTTGGAGAACAATAGTCTTGATATCTAAAGCTTATTATTTTATTTTACTTTCTTAGAAATTGTGAACATTAAACAATGGCTGTAAAATAGAGTTTGTTCAGCCCCAAATGAAAGGAGAGGGATCACCAAGGCAAAGATTTTACACACTCTGTTAAGTAAAAAAAACAAACCCCCACAGTGATCACGGAAATAACTCAAATATATCCAAAGTAATCATAAATAAAAAGTTACAGATATTTAGCCAATATCAATCCGACATTGCCTTTGAATTGTGGTTTAACTGAATCATAAACAAACATACAAATAAAAAACTAATAAAACAGGCAGGCATGGACGAAAATTATACTACTCCCTTAATATTTTATTGTGCAATCTTTTGAGGGAATCACTGCAAATGATTTCTGTAAACATTAATGAGATTTCTGCACATGTCTATGGGTATTTTGACCCACTTTTCATGAGTAAGCTGCTCCAGTTGTCTCAGGTTTGAACGTTGCCTTCTCCAGATGTCATATTTCAGCTCCTACCACGTGCTCAGTATGTTTTAGATCAAGGCTCTTAGAGTCCAGTTCAAAAAAGTCCAATGTTATTGCTCTTAGCAATTCTTGGGTGTTTTTAGCTGTTTGTTTTTAGTCACCATCGTGATGAAAGACCCATGATCACTAGCCAACATCTCTCCAGAATGCCTTGATAGTCTTGAGTTTTCATCATGCACATAATCAAGACACCCTGTGCCAGCCAAAGCATCCCCAGAACAAAACCAAGCATCTATTTCACAGGAGGGTTCCTTTCTTGGTATGCTTCGCTTTTGCATTTGTGAACATAGAGATGATGTGCTTTGCCATAAAGCTCTAGTTTTGTTTCATTGGTCCGGAAAACAATTTCCCAGCAGCTTTGTGGCTTGTCAATATGCATTGTGGCAAATTCTAGTCTGGCTTTTTATGATTCGCTTTTCAACAGTGGTACCCTCTTGTTAAATATGTGTTTTATATTCATATAACTAAAAACAGCAGCTATTAATGGGTAGCAACAGTGGCGCAAAAGGCCGCTATGCAGTGTATGCAAAGCATAGGGGCGCTGCACTAGAGGGGCGCAACAACGATGTGGGGAAAATTTTTTTCTAGGTAGCATTTTATGTATACTTAGCAGCTGTTTGTGTATGAAGTAATCAATAACAGAGGAACAGCACTGATCAGGCGCCCCTCCCCTCCTGCCAGCCGCTCTCTCTCCCATACAGGTAACTCGGGCAGCGCCCCTTTGAGAAGCGCTGAGGCGTGATTTTTTTTTCCCTCTCTTTTAAATTTGAATTGTATTAGTGCCTCGACAACAGGGAGCTAAATATGGGCGCAGAAAAAAAACTCCAGGGCACAAAACAGAAAACGGAAGAGGGGGAGGGATAAAGATGTTGGAGAGACGAAGAAAAGCTTTTCAAAGTGGTTAAAAGACAGAAGGTAAGTAATGTCAGTGTATCAACAAGAGAGTTGTAAATATTCAGGTTAGCTTAAGCTACAATAACAGCTGGTTGTTGTTTCTCCGCCCGTATTGAACCAAAACGGGACGCGATTTATTCCGTATTGCTATAAATGTCTGATAGACAAACTATCGCACATCTCAACAATAAGTGTAATAATAACGACCAAAACAAAACACGGGAAATATTAAGGTCAGCTAAATTGTCGTTGCGGGACCTAAATAGGACCCCCCCTCCTCCCACTCCCACGAACTGACTCTGTTGTCACGGTTGCCTAGAGACGGACACTGCGCAGCCGCAGTGATCTGCTATCAACCAGCGGCTTTTTAAAATGTCCACCGATACAGCGTCCTTAAAACCTCTGGCAAAAATACAGACGGTAGTGGGAAGACACACGTTACAGGCTAAACAATTATAGCGAAGTTTAATAGGGGCATTAAAATAAAGTGTCAGTGGTATTCAGGGCAGTGTGGGTTGTTTGATATCAGACATAACAGACAGGAGAGGAACCGCAGAACCTAAAGAACCAGACATCAGTCTCTTCATCCCTCAATCATTTCCTGAGACCGAAAAATAATCTAAATGGAAATTTAAAGAACAAATCATACAAATAGAATAATAGTAAATAAATAAATATTGTGAAGGGAACATTAAAAACGTTTCTTAGGATTGTGTAGGAAAAACAATATCTTTTATAAATACAGTGTTTCAATATTATTTCATCATTTTATTAATGTGGGTTACCAGTTTGGATCAGGCTTCTATCAAGCTATAATAATGACAGAAAACATGCTAACAAAATGCCTCAGACCTGCAGCCCAGAGGAGGTTCTAGACACAGGATAACAGAAGTGGCTCACTTGTACAAGTTTATGTGAGGGGGGATAGCGGGAGGCGCTGGGGGGAGGGGGGGAGGGGGGGGGCGCCGGGCGAGATGTTCGCATCCACCTCAAAAATATGTAGTTGCGCCCCTGGGTAGCAATAACATGTTTGTTAGTTTAATGTACCAAGCAATTTGATGCCAACTAATGTTAACCCACTTTGAACAAATACATTTTTATGATTTTAGGAAGGTAAATATTGTAGGCTTCCTTATTAATTTTCAAAATAAGTTACATCAAGGTGTTAAAATTGACTTTGTTAAACTGAATGTTGTAAGAAAAAGATGATGATTCTAAATGTTCCTAGGTTAAATTAGCCTCAAAGATAATTATTTAAATACAATTTTTACAATAACATTTTTTAAGCAGATAGGAGAAAAATATATAATGTGAGAAAGTTAATTTCAGTCGTTTACCAGAACCTTGCCCCTTAAAGATTTAACTTAGGCTTGTCCCTCAAAGACTTTAGACTTCAGTTAGACAAAGTGACTTGTGAAGAACTCTGACAGATTACTCATCTTCAAGACAGCTGCTGAGTCAGAAAAGGTGTTTGACTTGGTTTTATTCTCACCAAAAGCATTGAACGAGTGACACCAAATGGCTTAAATCAGAGATCCCATTTCTACCCTATCTCCAAATTTAAGTCAACTTGAGAACTAAACACACAAAAACCTGCTTTATTGCTTTTTCAGTCAGCATAAACATTTGGATAAGACCCCTGTAATAGATTCTGGTTTCTATTATTGTATGCTTCTTGTTCAACAACCAGTGGCAATCAACATAATGAGGCATTGTCACTGTCTAACACAAAAATCTATGCCATAATTTTCTATAAACTCAAAAAAACAAACAGTAAAATTACTTTCTTTAATCCTGTTTTTCTGAATAAATATAGTCGATGCTTTGCCTAAAGCACTGTTACCAAGCATAAAAACTTCTCTTTTAAGTCTCCTTCATAACTGTATCTTAGACCATATAGAACATGTTTTACAGCTCCTTACTGTTAGGCCAACTAGTCTAGGCCTGTAGGGTGCTTTCCTAACTGTGACACACTTGAATTATAATATTATTATTTATTCTCTTCTTCAATGCTTAAAATTTCCAGGAAGTCATATGGGAAAAACCTGCCTTCAAAATGAAACCTCAGATTTAAATTACATCTCCACCAAAAACTATACACAAAATAGTTTTCTGAAAAGTGTATGTTTTGGAATATGTAGTTTGACATGTTCTTGTTTATTTGTAAATAAGTTTTCATCAGTGTAGAATGATGGGCCCTGTAGTGTTTGAAAATTGATTCATAACCTTTCCCAAATTAATGAAAAAACAATTGCTTTTCTTCGAACATTTCCTGCCCACAGGCTAGCATGTGCCAAAGCATACAATTGGCAAGTGTTGCTGGACAAACAAATAATGACACAAAGTGGCATGACATAGTATTCTGACGGCTTAATTTTAAACCATCCAAATGAAATGGAGGGAATTTTTCTGCTTTCGTTGTAATTTAGAGCTCATTAAGATCCATTACCTTTTTAACAAAGCTAATTCTTAAATCAGCATGTCGTCTTTGCTTCCTCAGTGTGGCCTGGAAAGGATACGCACAAAGAATTCACATAATCACTTGAACTCTGGATCCAATTTTCCTACCCCAGAGGAGGATTTAAAGTAGGGCGGCTTTGTCTGAATAGCTGTTTACAGGCCTGTAATGGTTCTCTGATGTATCCAGGCTCCAGCAAAAGCATATACTGAACTTCTCTATGACTTGAATACTGTAATTGTTGAAAACATACCTTGAAGCATTCAGAAGAAATAGGTAATGGGGATGTTCTTGGACAAACAGCAAGATTTAGCATACTTTGTTGACATGTACCAATTGTAGTATACAAAAGCATATAGAAACAACGTGATGGTATTTTAAATGATAACTGTGATTATCACAACTTTTGTGGTTGATTAAACATTCAATATCTGAGGCCCAACCTCTTCATAACCTCTATGACACAAAAGTAAATAGCAAGACATACTTTGAGTGGTTCGGCTAATGATAAGGTTTGAAACTGTGATGGAAAACAAGGAGGTTAAAAAGCAGATGTTGCAACTAGCTCACAGATGGTACTAATATATACTGTACATTGCTGCAGGATATAAGTTGTTATGTAGGTTACATGAAAGCGGAAAAAAGGTATGTGTGCTAATGAAACTAAATGGTTGGGGCCACAACTGCAGAGGGGGTTGCTGCTGGTATTTATTTTAGGTAGGTAACATAGTCCACTCATTCAGCCTGGGATACCAGAGAGGTGGATAACAAGGAGGCAGCAAGAAACTGGTAGGTATACTGCAGCAACATTGGAACGAGTCGTGTGTATTTATCTATAAAATATTCTTTACCTTTCCTTCAGTGATCATGCGGACATTGGTGTTCATCCTCTTGATGGAAATGGTGGATGTGAGCATCAGCCAGCAGTACAGCCCTTTCCTGTGGCTGTCCCAACTACGAGGCCGAAGGCAGAATGCAGGCTGGCAGTCTGAGACTGTAGATTGCCCCCTGGAGTGTGATTGTCCGACAGCCTACCCCACAGCCATGTACTGTCACAGCCGCAACCTGCAGCACATTCCCTATGTTCCAGCACACATAAAGTATGTCTACCTGCAGCGTAACCAAATCACAGGCATTCAGGATGGAGTGTTCGACAACGCCACTAACCTGGTGTGGGTGATTTTGTCGCATAACCAGCTCAGCTCGGGGAAAATCAGCGACAGTGTCTTTGTCAAGCTGGGAAGCCTGGATCGACTCTACCTGGATAACAATGAACTGACCCATGTGCCTCGTAACTTACCGAGATCCCTCACCAACTTGCGACTTTCCTACAACAAAATCACAAACATTTCCTCCAAATTGTTTGAGTCCATGCCCAACCTCACCATCCTTCAACTTCAGGGGAATGTCATAGAAGAAGTAGAAGGTGGGTTAACGGGACTAAAATCTCTTATGATGCTGGACATGAGCAAAAACAAGCTGAGGAAAATTCCCGACAGCTTTCCCAAAGAACTACAACAGCTCTACCTGGAGCATAACAACATAAAGAGTGTCCCAGCTGGTTTTCTTACCATGTATCCCAATCTGCAATTTATCCGCTTGAGTCACAACAGTTTGACTGATGAAGGACTTCCCTCCGATGTCTTCAATACCAGCACAATCGTTGAGCTTGACCTGTCCTTCAACAAACTGGAGAAGATCCCTGTTTTTAGCAGGAACCTGGAAAACCTGTACCTGCACGCAAATAATATCAAAGGTATGAACATGTATTTAAATCTTAAAGTAACAAAGTGAAACAAACGTTTTATTGACAAGTTTAATTACATTAGTGTTAATTTTATTTATATTAATATGTGTAGTCACTTTTTAACCAGAGACAATCCTATATAGGTGACTTATTATGCTTCCTCAAACAGTTCCTACTCCCTGTGATTTTTTTGTAAGTTTGTTTACTTTTTTTCACTAAATTTGATGCCACTGCCTGCTGCATTTTGACCCATTCAACAAAAATACAACATAGCACATTCTTTTTCAAGGACAGTAAGCCCATTCCAACTGGCCCTACCCTCCTCCTCAATTATAACTGGGACAGCCTATTCATTAGAAACTTTGACTTAAATACAAACGGCGCAGGGCAAGGAATGGGAAGGAGCAGGAGAGCTGCAGCCAAAATGTTTCTCCATGAAAACTCAGATCTAACAATGCATCTTGGTGCAGAGCTGGAAATGAGTCAGCAAAGATTGTGGGAGTTTTTCCACCAAACCAGATTTGGAGCTATTGGGGTGTTGCATTTTAGAGACCAAAATGCAAGCATAGCAGCATAAATGCAAAAATATTAGATCAATAAAAAAACTCAAAGTCAGAAATGTCATAGACAGAATTAGATCCAGATTAATATGGAGGAAAGTGCTTATTGGAATCAGAAACAGGTCAGACAAGTTTAAAAAGTAAAAACATCTGAGAGAAAACAGATCACAAAAACAGTGGGAATAAAAAGAGAGAAAATGACTGGAGAGACGCCTAAATACTGTTCACACAAAAACAAAAAACATATAAAGGACTCAAAAGATGAAGACAAATGATAACAAAGAACACCATAAACAGAAGTGACAGACAAAACAGCAGATACGTACAACACTAATGAAGATGGATTTCTCAAATAAATCACGAACTAAGATCTACAATGGGAAACAATAGCTGACAATCACAAAACTATAAACATGAATGTATCACAGGCTTAAAGCAGCTGTATGTTAGAGTTTTATATATATATATATATAAAAAAAAAAATCCCTTCTCACCCACCGCTGGTGGTTTTTTTCTTCCTCTTAGCTCGGGTCCTCTACCAGAGGCCTGGGAGCTTGAGGGTTCTGCGCAGTAACTTGGCTGTGCCTAGGACTGCACATTTCTGGACTGAGATGTCTGATGTTGTTCCTGGGATCTGTTGTAGCCACTGTT
>CAEFZY010031080.1:0-117593 GCA_903066815.1 Brachyrhaphis roseni
GAAACATTACCGCATTAAACATGACTTTATTTGAGTTATTTTCCATTTGAAATATTAGGATACACTGTCAGAAACACAGCAACCTGTTACCACGTCACAGAGATCCGCCCCTTTGTTCGCGTCACTTCACGTGTTGCGTTCATTGAACAAGAGAATGACGGAGAATTGCGTCTCAAGGAGATTTTTTTTGTTGCATTGTGGATGTAGCGTTTAAGTGTTGTTTTAAAACGGAGTTTGAGACCAGCTGAACGCCGCTGTCAAGTCAAGTCAGAGTTTATTCATTTAGCCCGTTTACATCAACCTCAGCTGACCAAAGGGCTTCACAACAACCACAACCACACAGATAGATACGTGATACAACAGAATATAAAACTAAGTTTGGTTTTAAATAAATACATAATAAGACAATTATAAAATTTGCAAAAGCTAATAATATGAATAAAATACTCGATTTCAGCTGCAGCAATGTTTCCTCCTTTTCATTTTCTCTCTAATTCGTTTATTTGGTCTGTATTTGCCTGATCATTTTGATGATGGCATTTAACATCTCAAATGAGAGACATTATTTGAGCTGTGACATCAATCCAGTTAACAGACTACAAATAGATGGTGAAAGTTTATTTATTTATTAATATTATTTATTAGATTTTGCCAAAAGACAGGGGATTTATTTTTGCTTGGCTGTTTTATCTTTTATGTTCAAAGTAAAATGGCTACAGTTGTTGTTCAGACCTACTAAATGTAATGTAGCCTTTTAATTTTGACAAGTATCTTAAGATTGGAAGTAATATCATATTTTTGCATCAGCTAGAGAATTTGTGAAAGAAGCAATTTATATATATATATATATATATATATTTATATAAATAAAGAAAATTTTAATGTATAGTAGATTTACATTGCTTTGCTATCTTTTGAGAAATGCCTGTCTCATTTCCTATTTGACAGAAATGAAACGTCTTGGTTGAATTAAAGTAATTTTTAATCTCAATCTGTCAGGTATGAGACTAAACACATTGCCAGCAGAGGGCGCTAAGATAGAATTTCCATCGACTGTTTATCCAGTCTGCCATAGAGCAACCCAGAGACACACTAGACAGAGCATTAAACATTCATAGCATAAAATGTTCTGAGAACATATGAAGCCACTAAAATATGCACTTAATCCTTGTCTTGTTCAAAAATATGTTCATTTCCAAGTAATTTGATTTAGCAAATGCATTTTACGATAAGATCTAACTGGCTAATGAATTACACATGAGGTTTTTGTCTTGTTATCAAATGTATAAAATATTCAAGTGATTATTTGTGGATTTATCTCTCTCTTTGTAAATTTGGCATTTTGAACAGTTTATTTAAGTTCATGCTTTTAATTTTGAAGAAAAAAAAACTCTTCAAGATGCATTGAAGGCAAAAAAAAAAAAAAACCTTCCTGTGTTGCCCAGTTAGCAGACAGAAATGGACAGGTTGGGACATTACACATAATACTAATGTACTAAGAAATATCTGTGATTAAAATAGAATTTTTTTATACATATACAAATTATTATTATTTGTTTTGCTAAAACTTATTGGGAAAACATAGAGGTAAAATTCAACACTGACTGTATAGGAAAACTTCATAATAAATAAGCAGTGGCAGCTCTGATCATGCATTCTAAAAACCTGGGTAAGGTACGGGTCAATGAAGAAAGAAAACCAGAGAGATGAAGCAATGTCCACTCAGGCTTTTGCAATCCACCAGAATAAAAAGGGAACCAACTTTGTAACACTGAGCTGTCAGTTCTTTGGAAGATTATGTTAATGCTTAAACGTTAGTTGCCATTGCTCACAGTTTTTATTTTGAGGTTGAAAAACAAAATGACAGTGTAATTGTAAAGAAAAAAAAACACAACAAAAACTGTACATTTATTTAAAAAACATGATGGATGGTATAATGTGAAGCTAAAAACAAATGGTGGTTGAAAGTAGTCACATAGGTTTCTGATAATTTAGAGTCCAAACGAAGATAAATCAACTGTTTTCTGCCTCAGTAAATCTTTCATATTGACCACAATAATAATTCATCATTTTTTTGCAACTTGTCAAACCACACTTGACTGTTTGCCTCCCTGCAACACTAAATGTTTATCGGTTTGCCTGTCAGCCCAACCTCCCATCTCAGAAACCAGTCTAAAATAGAAACCTGTCCAGAAACACGGATTTATCATCAAACCTCAGAGATTAATAGAGAACCTTTCTTTGCCTGTGGATTCTCAGCTATGAGACCGAGAGAGAAATGTTGGTCCCCAACTCCACCACACTGAAACCTGGGTCTCCTCAAGGCTGTGTGCTCGTGTCCTGGCTTTTCACACTGTGCATCTCCAAAGGAGAAACATGTGATCGAGTTGGGACACAGTCCTGAGAATGGATTAGGGCTGGACTTTGACTAGGTCTTTCTAACAAAGAAATATGCTTTTATCTAAATCGTTCCATTGTATTTTTGGCTGTACATTTGGGGTCAATTTCCTACTTTTACAACTTCTAGCAAGTTTTCTCCCATCAACTCTGACCAACTTCCATGTTCCTACTGAAGAAAATGTCGTGTAATAAATATAGTGCCAATGCAGTGTATGTCCAATTAAATGGAAATGATTTATAATGGTCTCATATTTTTAAGTCTCAAACCCTGAGGCTCTAACAGGTGTGCAGACTTTTGAAGGCCACATTCAAAGATTAGTTTAAACTTACTAAACCATTTCCTTAATTAGCATTGTAAACCATTACAAAATTGTAAAATATTATAAAGAAATAAATATTCAGAAATATTTTCAGAAAGAAGGAAAAAACTTAAAATTTTTGGAAAATGTTCAAAATTTTTTGGCCCTGGATAGCACTGCCAAAGGTACCAAAAACGCTGGTTTGGTTCTTGACTGAACCAAACCAGGTAGGCTGAGACGTGTTGCAGGCCATCAGGTAAATACGGAAGATTTAAAACTTGCTGTGGCCCCCAGAAAATTGCCAGAAACTCTGACCAGATCAGGGAGCTGTGGTTCTGAAATTCTGGAACACAAATTGGCTTTATGATACAACAGAGAACTCATCTGCCCAACAGGTAATCTCAATGATAACCGTAAGTCTGTGTACCTGACTGATCTGTGCAAAGGGGGTAATATGGCGACACCGTGGACAGAAGAATATTGTGAAAGCTAAAGTTTTCACGGTTTACTTGCTACAAAATGTTGCTTTCCACAATAAAAAGCTTTGCCGTACTGAAGGAGTTTGATTTGAAAAGACACAAGTCCAGGCTCTTTTTGGGGATCTTTTCCAGAACACCTGAGGTATCAAAGAAATGACACTTTACTCAGATACTCTTTAGACTTATTCTGCGTGAAGGACATTGAGTTGATATTGAGTTGCAACAGGTTTTTCTGTTGGTCACTAATAGATGCTAGACTGTCAGCTATAGCCAAACATGCAGTTTGTTCCACTGTACCATCCATCGGTCGAAGCTCACTTTATTTGCTCATCTTCCAGTTTAGACCCCACATGTCTGTCAACAACTTCCCAAGGCGTTTGCAGATTACACACACCAGCAGGTTCATAATAATGTCAGATGGCTCATCTGAGGGAGGGTTCTGGACATCCTCTCTGTCAGGATTACATGTCTTCTCTCTGAGAATCTAAAGAAAAACGAGAAGAGCAACATTTTTGGGTCACATGCAGGAAGACCTCCATCTCTACTTTGGTTGAGAGACTTTGGGATTTTAGGAAAAACTGGACTATCTTCAAAACAGATTTCCCGTCTAATATAATTTTGCACTGCCCATGTCTTTGTGCTATTTATGAGCTCATTGCTGAGTCCACAGAGAGCAGATGAATGTAAAACTGATAAGAACATACCATAACCAAGCTGGATAAAAACTTTCTTGAGTGTTTCCAGGACTCCCAGTTTGTCTGAACCTCATTTAACATCAGAGCTGAGACTGATTTCTGTGTTAAAGCCAAAAAAGTAACACCAAATATTGATGAAGGCATCTGTGAGATAGAGATGCTTGATTTGCACTTGTGTTTCTGTTTTAAACATTCAGTCTGATGGAGCAGAGGACTTTTAGGCTAAACATGCTAACCAGTATCAGCGTCTTGTTCTTATTTTATCAGAAAGGTTGATTTACTGAGCTGTTGTAGCTTCTAAAGGGTCAGTCATTATGACCTCTGTGTTCTCTGTGTTTCACTCCATTCTTGCACAAACACAGTTCCCGCAAGGTTGATGCAAACCTGAATCAGACGGAGGCCTAAAAGTCAACAAGGAGGCGGTTTGTGGAAAATCGGCCTATAAAGCTTCTGGATTTCAAATGCAGAGCAGAAGATTTCTGCAGCTGTTCTGCATGCGTTTGTCTTGATCAAACTGTAAGTCGCTGCTCTGTTCTACATAGTTGATTTTTCGACAAAACTGCATGATGACTGAGAACACGTTCCTTCTTTGCAGGTTCGCCCCGAGAAAATGAGGCTCTTACTTTTCATCTCTTTCTTCAGCCTCTTAAAGGTGACTGCTGGTGAGTCCTCGTCTGTAACCTGAATCAAAAACCCAACAGCAGTGATGGACTCAAAGCCTTTGTGGATTAAATATTTGTTCCGCAGGGAGTCAGACCATGAGAACCCTGGTTTTCCCCAGCCATACCAGTACCAGCTGCGTGGAGATCCAGCCTCTGAAACCACTCAAAATAATGGCGTTCACACTGTGCATGCGCGTTGCCACGGAAGTCACCAACAGGGACGTCATCCTGTTTGCATATCGAACTCAGGACATCGATGAAATGAACATGTGGCGCGAATCTGATGGAAGGTAAAACACTTACTGCATAAAAAGTTTCTAAATGTATGGAAACAGGTTTTTAAAAAAACATACATAAACAACTTTCTGCCCAGCTTGTCCTTCTACCTGGCTGGAAAGGGAGTCTACTTCTACGTCCCACAGCTGGGGGCCCTGCAGACCCACCTTTGCTTCTCTTGGAATTCCAGCACAGGAGCGGTGGCTGTCTTCATGGACGGAAGGAAAAGTGTGACCAAAATCTACAAGCCCGGTCACAGCATCCGCCCAGGAGGCAGAATTATCCTGGGTCAGGACCCTGATAATCTTCTGGGGGGGTTTTCTGCAAAGCAGAGTTTCGTTGGGGAGATCTCGGACGTGAATCTGTGGGACTTCGTGCTGTCAGAGCATGAAGTCAGAGAGCAGTTCAACAGAGACAAGGAGTGGGGAGGAAATGTGATTAACTGGGACAGGGCGGAGCTTGAAGTGAATGGAGAGGTGAAGGTCATTGATGCTCTGCTCTAGGTGGAAAATCACTCAGTAGAGAAAATGTTGCGATGATTTCGGGGACGGCTTCCCGATGTGAAAGCTGTACCGTTTTCGTTTCATTTAATAAAATGATGAGCAAAAAATACTCATTGTAGTCTTCATTGAGAAGTAGAGCCATGGTTTTCAGTGCTATCAAAAAAAAATGCATACAGTGTGTGACGAAGTCCTCACCCCTTTAAGAAATTTTATTTTTACTTTTTCTCACTTAAACACTTATGGTCATTGCACAATTATGTCAGGACAGTGTGAGTAAATAGAAACAGCTGTTTTCAATTGATCATTTAAAAACAAGGTGGTCTGAAGAAGTCAAACATTTGGAAGTCAAAATTTAAGGCCTTAAAAACCATTAAAACACCCAATTGTCATGCACGGTCTTAAATTTTCCTTTGCCAAGTAGTTTGGTAGTTTGGCTACGTATCACATAAATCACATTTGGTTCGTGTTATATTTTATCATTCATTTAAACTGAAATGTCTAAAAGTACAAAAGTACCGAGTTTTCTCTGTTTAACTCGCGCGCTGAAGGGTTTTAATTCCAACACAGACTACGGTTTGCTTGAAGGCTGTTTTAATGTGCGATTTGAGAAACATTACCGCATTAAACATGACTTTATTTGAGTTATTTTCCATTTGAAATATTAGGATACACTGTCAGAAACACAGCAACCTGTTACCACGTCACAGAGATCCGCCCCTTTGTTCGCGTCACTTCACGTGTTGCGTTCATTGAACAAGAGAATGACGGAGAATTGCGTCTCAAGGAGATTTTTTTTGTTGCATTGTGGATGTAGCGTTTAAGTGTTGTTTTAAAACGGAGTTTGAGACCAGCTGAACGCCGCTGTCAAGTCAAGTCAGAGTTTATTCATTTAGCCCGTTTACATCAACCTCAGCTGACCAAAGGGCTTCACAACAACCACAACCACACAGATAGATACGTGATACAACAGAATATAAAACTAAGTTTGGTTTTAAATAAATACATAATAAGACAATTATAAAATTTGCAAAAGCTAATAATATGAATAAAATACTCGATTTCAGCTGCAGCAATGTTTCCTCCTTTTCATTTTCTCTCTAATTCGTTTATTTGGTCTGTATTTGCCTGATCATTTTGATGATGGCATTTAACATCTCAAATGAGAGACATTATTTGAGCTGTGACATCAATCCAGTTAACAGACTACAAATAGATGGTGAAAGTTTAAATTTAATTTTGCCAAGTAGTTTGGTAGTTTGGCTAGGTATCACATAAATCACATTTGGTTCGTGTTATATTTTATCATTTATTTAAACTGAAATGTCTAAAAGTCAGCACATGCAGCTAGAAAAGGTGTGTAGCAGTCATGCATCCCGCTCTGCAAAGGTGGTGCTACACTAACGTTAGCTTAGCTTCCTCTTGGTTTTGGGAGGACTAATGTCAAACTCTCGTCCAAAGGCCAAGTTTGGCTTGTGGTTTAATTTTTTTTTTTTAAGCTAAATAATTAATTACATCCACTAGAGCTGGCCTGCGAGTAGGAAACCCATTCATTGCTAATACTACAAATCCCATAACTCTATGCTAGCACATCCATCGTGACCCACAAGCCTGAGAAACAGATGTGATCAGGACAAAGAGCAGTGTGGCTGAAACCAAACATCAAACTATTGTTAATAAATATTCATCTCACAACTTTGTCCAAGTTTGACATTTTTGTACCTTTAAGTTCGACAGCAGAGGAATAAATGATACTTTTTTTGGAGTCAAAGTCAATTATTTTTAGACAGACTTTTTTGTCATTTTGTAATTATTACATAACACATAATATTTTTTGTTTTTTGAAATATTCTTCAATCTTTTCCATTCAGAAAAACAAACTTTCTGTTAAAATAATAAATAAATCATAAAATAAATAATAAGCAGTTAAATCTAAACCGGTGTGTCATTATTCTCACATACAACACAAACAGTTTTTATTCAGGACTGAAACTGAAAGCAACCGACCGGAGAAAATCTAATTTCCTACAGCATTGAAAGCAGCATTTTATAGTACTGCCTGACCAGGAAGTCACCGGGAACTCTGAACCCTTGGTACGTACTTTTTATTGTTAAAAATGATTTTAATAAGTTGCTCGTTTTAAATAAAACAGGATGTATTTCTGCCGTGTTGATCCTGAAGCTCATCTTGTCCCACAGCAGTTATTCACTGTGACTCTATTCTCTCTGAATGCAAAGTGTTTTTATTCAACTTGATCACAGATCAGTACATGGGATCAATGAGTAATTCAGTCTGGCTAAGTGAAAAGTTTTTCAAAGCTTCTTTCTTCCTCTCGATGGTCTCATTCATTCTTTCAATCTGTTTTTTTTTTCTGTCTCAGACTTTATAAAGTAACTAAACTGTCATTTTTCCAATCCTTTCAAAACACACAGTTTTGCCAAAGTGTGTTTATTCTATTATTTCTTTCTTATCAGGAGGAAATCCTCTTTTTTTTTCTCTAGCTGCAGCCACTTCTTGTGTTTCCCAGAATGGAGGTGGGGGTCTTACTGCAGGATTGCCTCAGCGCAGAGAAACAACGTCTGAAAAGTGTTGACGTCTCTGACTCTGCGAAGCTGAAGTACAAACGTTGCAGAGGTCAGACACACGGTGGCGCTATTTGCCTTGTTTTCATCTGGACTAAATATTTGATTCTTTCTGGAGTTAAAACCTCTTTTGTTTAAGGCAATCTAAACTTTATGAGGCTTATCACATCCATCAGATTACGATCTGGACTTTGACTGGGCCATGGAAACGCCTTTCATAATTCATGCTTAGGGATTTGCATTGAAATGAAATGGCAAATTATTAAGTATGTATGGACATGAATATGTGAACTATGTGTGAGTCTTTTTTTATGTGCACATTAATGTCTTATGGCAATATTCTGATGGTACTGGAATGGATTTTTTCTGCCAAACTGGCTAAAATAAGTCTTAAAGTTGAAACTGTAACCTCCTCTACGTTAAGTTCTGGAGAATTGGAGAAAACCTGAACAGGGCTTCTAACTGATGCTGATAGTGAAATCTGTTGTGCAGCTCTAAACCCGGGTATCCTCGTTGTTTTGAACTCTTTTTCCCGGAGTTCTGAAATTCCTCTTTTATGTCCTGTAGAGTCTCTGTGTGAAGAACTGGCCTCTCTGCTGGAGGAGGCAGAGCAGATGAAGTGGCCCTTTGTGCCAGAGAGGTGGCAGTACAAGCAGTCCGTCAGTCCCACAGACAAGACCAACCTCAATGACATCATCGGCAAAAACGTGCAACAACTCTTGGTAAAGTGCAAACATTCATCTCCTTTTCAAGAAAATGGTTCCATCACAACTTAGATTTTAAAAAATAAATAAATAAAAAATGAGAACAAGAGTTAAAGGTCAAATCTCCAACAATATACTTTACATTAGACTTTAATTTTCTACGATATTGTAAAGAATATTTGCAATATTACAGAAAAATGTCAGAAAGGGTGCTGCATCTTATTTCTGACCATAAGACAGATATGGGGCGTTGATCGCATCATAAAAATATTAAGATTATGCAACAATTTTGTTGTACATCACAGAATTCATCGACTTTATTGAACAGTTTCATAGTCTTCATTCAATGTCACTAACCTAGAGCTCGTTTTTGTGAAAAAGTTGACAGTTTCCCCTCATTTATCTGCATCTGACTCCAGAGGTTTCCTCTTTCTCTTCTCCGCTCTTGTTCTTTCTACTTTCCATCTTTTAAACTCCACTGACTGAGAGCGTTGACATTTTGCATCAAGCTGTGGAGGCTTGTTGTGACTTTATGTTCTGTATGTACACCACAATTAAAGCAGACGTGGCCCAAAGGGACAGTGTTAGCGGCATACACAAGCAACAGTGCTAGATTTAAAAAAAAAAAAGAAAAAACAGCGGATACTCTTAAAATGAGTTTTGTTTGAACAGTGCGACAAAACAGCAAAAATAGACGTAATCCATAAGGGTATGACTGTGTTTTTACAGCACTTTGAATCCACACACTCCTCTCTTATTTTAGTTTGTGTGTTTAATCTGCTGCCAGGATCTTCTGAAGTCCTCCATCATGGCTCGGGAACCACAGACGACCCTGGCAGTGATCTTCCTAGTGGACCGGTTCCTCTACTGGATCGATGAATCCACACGACTTCTAAAGATCACCAAGCTCCTAAACCGACACTACCCTGAACAACCTATAGCCCCTCAGCTGATCATACGGCAGGCCAGGGTCTACCTGAACTCTGGTATTTATTGATGGAGGAATGGGCCTGAACATATTGACTGGTTCTCTTATGCTTTAGATATAATTGGTTAATTATACAAAGGTCAAATGGAACAGTTTTGATTTTTATGTTTTTAGAATGCGCCATAACAACTCAGCTTTCATTGTTATTTAGCATTATTGTGTTGTGACTGTGAAACAAACCTGGCATAGCAACAAAAACATCACATCTGCATTGACAGGGTGGTATTAATTGGTATTAAGAGGGTTGAAAGTTTTTTTTGATAATTTCATTTAGTGTTGTACGTTTTTTCCTGAGAATTTTAAATCTCATCTCCACAGGAAAACTTCAAAAGGCAGAATCCATCTTGAGCAGTTTGATTTATAGAAATGGGACAACAGGTACTTCAGCAGCTTTTTATTCAGTTTTAAAGGATAAAAGTCCAACTCTAAGCATGAACTTGTCTTTGACATTCAGGTTGTTGGGTCTATCATTGTGACAGTGACAAAGTGCTCATTCAAGCCGTCAGTGTTCAAGTCCGTGGAATGATTTTGCAAAAGTTGGGTGAGCTTCTCGTTTTAAAGGGATATTGCTCCCGTATTTATTTCCAAGCTCTAGCAGTTAAAGGCTTTTGTTTTCTGTCCTGTTTTTACAATCTTTTTGTATTTCAGGCCTGTGGCTGCAGGCCGCAGAGCTGATCTGGGCTTCTCTGGTTGGCTACTACTCACTTCCTCAGCCTGATAAGAAGGTAACCTCAAAGATAAGACTGCTAAAGTGTGTGTTGGTCTTGTAAAGCTGTTGTGTTTACTAGCCTCAATTCCACATTGCTATAAACCTTTGTTTCATAGGGCATTGGAACCTCTCTTGGGTTACTTGCTAACATATTAGTGTCCATGAGTGATGAAGACTTCCATGCTTTTAAGACTAATCCAGATATTGATTTTGTAAGTTTAAGAAACCACAAAAAGTTGTTTTTCTTGTGCTTTTTTGTTACTCAGTATAACTTATAGTTGTTGCTAATTTTCAGCCATCTTTACTCGGGAATGCTGGGAGTCATCGTCTTCTTTCAGCCGCCCAGGCAGCTAAGATGGCTGTGGTGTACAGTCAGTACGCTTCACTTTACGTGCTGACCAATGTGGTATGTTGTACCTCTGGACACTCTCATGTTACCACGGCCATTACAAGAACATTTCTCTTGTCAAAGAAGTCACTTAGGTTTTCAACAGCCATCCAGGACTCAGAAAATGTCTAAATTTGATTTGGTTACGTTTCATGTTCTGAATAAAGTCTTTTGACTTTTGTCATTGGACCGATTCATAAGTAATCAATGCGATAAGGAAGGATGGTCTGACTCTTATCCTGAAATGTTTCAATACACTGAGGGAATGATTTGGTAACGTGATAAAAGAGAAGGGGAAAAAGATAGAAATTAGGCCACTGCCAGTAACCACACACTATAACTGACAAGCTGCTTGTGGTTCAGCGGCAGCCATGCTAAATGTGCCGTCCTACTTACAGGCTGTGCTGAAAGGTGTCAACTAATAGAGGAAATGTAAACTTCAAGAGCAAAATGCTAAAATCAATTTAGAAACTGTTGAGAGTTTTAAACTTGACTAAAGCTGGTCAGGACAAACCAGGTAACTATCTAAAAAACCTCGAATGGTCTGTAATTGATTTTTATTTCTTTGTCTTTAGACAACTCAAGGAACCTGCTTGTTGTCGTACAGCTTCTCACTAGCCTGCCCTCCCTCTCAAAGAACGACCTTCCTCCAGAAGGCTCGAGAGGCCTTCGCAGTCGGCCTTCTCACCAAAGCAGAGGGGGAGCCGGTTACCAGCCAGCAGGAACTTCACACCTTCCTGAAGGCGGCCTATTCCATGACCGTCACTGACAAGTGGCTGGACGCTCCAAAGGATGTTGTAGAGGAGGCTGCTCAAGCTTGCCAGCAAGCTTTAGAATATTTCTACAAATACTGTGATTCTAGTACTCAAGACAAAGATGGCCTGTCTGTTAGAATCATGCAAGAAGTCGCTAAAGTCAAGCAGCTGCTGGGTGTGGAGCTATTCCCTAATTCAGATAAAGGATCTTTTATTCCAGACAGCTACAGAAACAACAAAGATTTCTCTGTAAATTTCACCCTGGAGGGTTTCTCAAAGATGCTGGAGAGATATCAGAAATTTCATGCATCGCTGTGTGAGGTCACCAAAAGTTCCAAGGAGACTGAAGGCAACGAAGCAAAAGTTTTAACAGCATTGAATTTAACTACGAGCACAGTCAATCCAAGAAGCTCAGATTCATCCAGCATGTCTCTGTCTCAAAACGTTGCTTCTGCTCCAATTCAGGAAAGCACAGACCTCCTGAGATCTCCTTGTCAAAAGTCTTCCATGAGAAGTTCAGGCTCTCCTGAGCCCAGCAGCGGTGCTCATAGAAGTGGCAGTGGACACAGAGCAGGAAGTAGAGATCAGAGCAATGTTCCCACTAAGAGTGACGATGATGATGACAGTTTTTCATGCTCTGCTGATAAAAACAAGAAGCAAAAGCCAGAGAGCCATACCTCTGGCATCACTTCATATCTAGCTCCAAAGTCCACAGTTCCTAAAACCATGAGTCATTCTCGACAGTTTGAAGAAAGTCAAGCCAAAACAGAGACAGAAGACTCCGACACAGATATCCAGTATCCAAATCAGCAGAACTGTACCTCTGGCATCACTTCATTTCCCAATCCTAAAACCCCAAGTCATTCTCTACAGTTTGAAGAAAATCAAGCTGAAATACAGACAGACATCTCTGATCTGGACAGCATGACTGATGTTAATGGTGAGGAGAATGAAGGATCTCTGCATTCCCTGTCCCAGCTAGATCTCAAAGAATCTTCCAGCTCCTTTGGTGAGAGTTTTAGTTCCCAGTCTTCATGGGGAATAATCTCAACTGGCCAAAACTCTCCATTGTATGAAAAAGTACAACCAGGTTATGTGTCAAAACCAAGGAGTCGGTCTTCAGGTTCTGATGGGAGCTTTGTCATTGTAGAAACACAGAATCTTGAAAGCAGCTCTTCACCTGCCGGCGTCGCAGATCACAAGCCACCAGAGAGGCATAATGTTCACTCAAATCTAAAACTGGAGGCCAATTCAAGACCTGGTAAACCTGTCTCAGTGGTCCAAGACAACCCGTCACAGAGGGTTCCAGACCCAAACGCAACTACTGAGAGCTCTGAGGAGAGCTCTGAGAGCTCATACGATATGGTGGAGCTGAATGAAAACGGGCACCAAAGCAATGAGGTGACTTCTGCAGGGAAAGCACCTCAGAACAAGAATACTTTGTGCTATAGCTGCTTGTATCCCAGCACAACAGCTGCTCCTGTTAGACAGTTTGAGTTGTCCCAGCATGATTATCAGGCTCTACTGGCTGGAATCTGCCATGAATGTCTGCAGAGGAGGCTCTACAGCAAGACACAGTTATTCCAACTCCAACAATTTCAAACTGCCCGCAGTAAGTTTATTTCTGTGATAGCAGGAACTTCTCTTCATTATCTACGTATATAATCCCAGCTGATTAAAATGTTATATTCGCCAATGCAGTTGTCATACTAAAAATATCATGTCTTAAAATAAAAAATATACACTGCTCAAAAAAATAAAGGGAACACTTAAACAACACAATATAACTCCAAGTAAATCAAACTTCTGTCAAATCAAACTGTCCACTTAGGAAGCAACACTGATTGATTTTTGTGTGATTTTGGTGTCAGCACATTCAACTTTGTACAGAACAAAGTATTCAATGAGAATGTTTCATTCATTCAGATCTAGGATGTGTTATTTGCCCTTTATTATTGGCCCTTTATTTTTTTGAGCAGTATATATCACTTGTACTTTATGAATGACAAAATTTGAACTTGCATTTTACCCTTCATCTATCTGAAATTCAGCTTCTTCTATTTCTCCACACTATTAAGTATCTGTATCAGTTCAGTATTTTTAGCCATCTTGCTGCTGCGTGTACAGAATCCCAGCCCCAGTTGATTTATTTTCCTCTGATTTCCGCATATGCCGCAGCTGCCTTTCATCACACCAAAAAGATTAGTATCTAAACAAACAATAGTCCCTGTTGTTCTTCACTGTCCTTTTTAATTCAGATGTCTTGATTATTTTAAATTGAACAATATCCTGACTGAAACAATATGTCAAAGGAGTCCTGTTTGGTTTTAAATGGCACCAGAGTAGAAAACAGCTGTTTCGACAGTATTTAAACATGTCTGTTAACTGTTTATTATGCTATAGTGGTTGTGTTGAAGTTCAATACTTCTTTCAACACAAGAGATCTCAATGTAAAAATCACATTTTGACTTGTGCACACACTTTAAAGTTCATTTAGCCCATTTGTACAGTTTTTAGAAGGACATACTGTATGCCTAATTGAAATATGTTGTCTCTATTGAGATTCAACTTAAAGACTTTGTGAAAGATATTATTATGGTCAGAATTACACTCAGGTGAACCAAAACACAATTTATTCTATTTCCATAAATAAACAATTTGGAAAACAAGTGATGGAATTTCAAAAAATAAACTATTTGGAAACGCACACTGTAAAGTATTCCACCTCTTGGTTACATGTTCAACTGAAATTTCCCCATTTTTTCAAATTTATACAACAAATGCTGGGCTGTCAGAAAAAAGAAGCATTCAATCAAGTATCCCCAATAATCCATCTATCCATTACCACACATTTCTATGCTGATCTTGAACATTTGCCAGTTTGTTGCTTGATATAAAATGCAGCCATGAACCTTGTAGCAGTCATACAACAGTGCAATCACGTCACATCTGGTTAAAGCCCTTCTGCACCAGCTTACAGCTCATGTTAGGATCCAGTTTACTATTCCATCACTTGTTTTTAAGAGCTTTAACAGCATGGTGCCACCTTACTTGTCCGAACTTTTACAGCCTCACACATCAGCCAGAGTCCTGCAGTCTATGCATGAATTTCTTTTGGACATTTCTTCTGGTTGGCTCAAAACTGAGGTGAATGAGCCTTTCCATGATCCCATTCTAGGACAACTTACCATTTTATGAAATAGCTGCTCAGAGTGTTGTGTGATGTGGATTTCTTGGCTTTTATGACAGAAGTGTGTTTACTGTCATTCAACTTGATATCTTACAACAGTAAAATACAAAAGTATTTACTCCGTTTTAACATAACATAACCTAAGTACTAATAACTGAAATTACACAAAGCAAGGATTTAATTTGATAAAGCAGTACACAGCAGCTAATAATTGTAGAATGGAAAGCAAAAGATACATTGTTGTTTTTATAAAAATCTAAAAAGTTTGAGTTTTAGCTCAAAGTCTTTAGATGTCTGTAGACCTGGTAAAAACAAGTCTACATACTAAAATTTTGGCCCACATTTTTTTTTAGCAAAATAGTTTAAGCAAAAACAGACTGGATTGAAACCATCGGTGTTTTTCAGATTATCAGTTGGATTTCGATCTGGGATTCATTCTGGCTTCATGCTTTGTGTCTCTGCTCTAGCTTCTAAACAGGTTTTCCTTTGGAACTGCGCTGTATCCAGCCCTGTCCATATTCCTATCAGAATATTCCTGTTATATCTGAAGAACAGAATCCCCACAGCATGATGATGCCGCCACGACATTTTTCTCGGGAATATTTAGGTTCGGTATAATGTTCAGTGATAATTTAGGTTTTGGAAGGAGTCCAAAACATTTAATTTTACTCTCATCTCACTAGGGCTACCACTAAAAATCATAAAGAAAAATGCACCTACTTTTGTGTATGAGCAATGCAACCATCTTTCAAAACGCACATTCATCCACATTTGTGTAATATCACTTCATTGTGTTGCAATAGGGAAAGTTGTTAAGGTATTCCGGGATTTCTTGAATAAACTACTTGACCAGACTTTTCCAAAAAAGCACAGTGGTTGTGTCATAAATTCTTTTGGACATTATCATATTTAAAGAGTTCAGTGTTCCAAAACCAAAGCCTTATTTTACCCATGTGAACTACCTCTCCATACTTTCCTACACGATCATAGATTTATGAATATGAATGAAGCTTGTCAAAGAAATTACATATCACTCAATTTTCCACATTAATTTCTGCAGTTTAAGCATGTCATTAGATCTGCCTAATTCAACATTAGTCTCCATTACTTAACCATGGCTTAATCATTCCACTATCTCTGCAAATCAGGCTTACTGTTTTCCTCTTTCTGTAGCACACACAGAACAAATGCAGACACACAAAGTTAAAAGCATGTTTTGAGCTCTGGCTTTTACTTTAAAATCTTGATCCCAAGACATTTGGGGTATGTGGAATTTTGCCATGCCTGTAATGTATACCTTACAATGTATGACTTATAAAGATAGCTACATTTAGGACATATTTCAATTGATGATTTATAGATTTACACTTCCTGCTAAAATGTATCCAGCACAGGCCAAGAAATAAAACCTGAACATAAATCAGTTTACTGGAACTTTATGTAAAGTCAATATGCCAGGTTAGGGAATTGAGACTCTGCATACTCAAACAACATAGACAGAAAACACTCTAAATATACTGCTACTGTGACTGAGGATATGTGTGCTGAAGGAAAGACGTCTTGCCAGATATATTGTGACTTTTACTGCTATTGGCTTGTGTTCTACTTAATGCCCTTTAGTTTTACACACACAATATATCACTCCACAGTTTCCAAACTTATGGCACTACTAATCTTGTGGTCCTGCGAGGCAAAGGGTCAGAAAGGAAGCCCTCTAAGTCATGGTTGGATGGGTCACCAGTCAGAGTAAAAACTATGCTGGACTTGAACAACAAACCATGTCCTGATAATCCATATGGATCCAGATAAAACATGTCATGCATGCAGAACACTATTAAAACAATACCTAAATCCTGCTCTACACTTTGCCAGGTTTGAGTATTTACTACAAGAGAAACCAGGAAAAAAAAAAGAAAATTAGTAGTCAAGTCAACTATGTTACCTTCAGTTGTTATGCTGTAACAAAAAAATGTGACTTAATTTAATGCCTTGAAATTGGTCTCTGACTCTTTACGAAGCTGCTACTTTTTACATCATCACATGGTTGTAAATACAACCATTCTTTGCAGAATGGTTGTATGTACCATATTGTCTCATTTACGGTAATACTGGTAGATTTTTTGACATCGGTGAAAAAATTTTATATCGCAATATGAAATGATGCCATTTAACTGAGCCTGACCTGTGCAGCGCAAGGGACTTAGAGGTCTACACTCTTTACCAAGTGGCATAATTCTTCTAGTTGTTTCCCAACCACCTTAAAAACAAAGAAGCAGCTGATCAGCTGGTCCACAGTCGTACCTGCTGTTACCTGGTTAGGCCGAGCTCCTCCATACTCGGCTCTCTTCTCTACACGGACAGAATAAACCAACAGGAGAAACATTTTCTTTCCCCTTTGTCATCACACGGTTGACTGGAATCGCAAAGACACAACATCTACTCACAAACATAGAGAAGAAGCTAACTAGCTGCAGCCAGTCATGTCTGCTAAATCTTGAATATTTAAATAAATCAGTAGAAGTGGAAGTTGAAGGTGCATACTGATTTGTGTCCCGAATCAGATATTCTTTTGGGAGAAAAATGAAAGAAACTTTGTTCTTTGTTTGTAAAGCAATGCAAATGCGAGTGGGTAATGGCAGGAGGGCCAGGTGCATTTGCAGTTTTGGGAACATGAAAGCTAAAAACCAAAATACTGACAGTCATTGGAGATGTCCCTGACAGATGGAAGAAATAAAAATGAGCAAAAGTTCCTGATCAATGGGAAGTGTGCACAAGCTTTTACAAGATTCTCACAAAATGTTTGCATTCTTAAAAAGACATGAATGCAAAACATTAACATTTTGTCAGACTCATGTTTTGTTGAACACATTTAAGGATTTTTATTTTATAGATCTATGGGAGGCAGCATCTAATGTCCAAAAGAAGCTTGAGTTTTCAAATTGGGCAAATGAGGCTGAAGGGTCAACGAATGCTCATTCAGCATCAACTATTAATTAAGAACTTATTTAATAACTTAGCCTAAAAGAAATTGTTGCTGGGGAGTAAATACTGTACTTTTTTGCAGAAAACCTCATCATGTTAGAGAAAAAGAGGGTTGTAAATGTCAATATGCGACAAGACCTGATAGTATTTTAATAACTTTATTTTTCACAGTAGTTCATGAATGAAACATGAATTATCCACAAATGGAAATATGGACTTCCTCTTATTAATCTAAGCAATACTGATCTGATAGAAAAGTAAACCTAACACCGCTGGGTTAGTCACACATCAGGGAAAGAAGAGAAATACGTTTTGAGTAAACCTTGGTCTTAATCACACTGCTTCACTTTTCTGGAATAAAACACTGTTAGATTGATGTCCTGTGCAGGAACTTTCCCCTGTTAATGCGAGACCCAGTGGGTTTGCTAAAATAAAAAGGATCAGACCTTCCAGCGGAGATTTCAGCCATGGATGCATGCATGACACACTGAAATATGCTCACACACTGTGGAAGATCTGTGACACAGGCCTTATATAACACCATGTGGTTATGAAAGTTCTGTTAACACAACAGCTCCACCGAGGCTACTACGACTGCTACTCCCCTCCAACCAGCAGAGCCATCAGCGGCTGATTTGTGGCTGAGTTTACCATCGGTGCCAATGAGAGAATTTGCTGCAGCAAGAGGAATTATCTCAACCTTGCAGCAGAAAAATATTCCTGGTTTAATGAAAAATAAATCCCTCATGCTGAACGAAACTGAAGAACGTGTAAGAGCGGAATGCCTTGATGATAAAGTGAAAGCAGCTGAGAAATGGGAAGACGTTTTCTTGTAGGCTAGAGTCCTTAAACAAAGATGTATGTTTCCTCTAAACACAGACATCCAATATCTACTTTGTTTAAAGTGATCAGATTATCACAATTATGATTTTAGTGTACAGAACTGGGGACAAGCTTTGGATATGTATGTTAACACCTAAAGCCCACCTTGAAGATAACATCTGTCTTACATGAGAAAAGGGAGCTCAGACTAAGTACCATAAGAAATTTCAGAATCTCCAAGGTTGCAAATAAGTCATAAATGTAGCGGCAAAAGATTTCTGGCATCTGCTTTTCAAAATGGCCATAGGGGAGTCTTGACTTTCTTTTGGTTATATAAACAATGGAGCTTTAAAGTCCAAATGCCTTTAACAGCAGAGCTACTGCCTGACCACAAAGATTGCTTCCTCTGTCTCTGTAGTAATTTACACTACAGACTATGCTGAATCACAAAAGTGGACAAAACTACAAGCAATCAGAATAACAAAAATGCATGAAAATAGAGGTCTTTATAATATACATAGGTATAAATCTTAAGGATTTATATATTTTTTTCTATGAATTAGATAATCTGTATGCTGATAGACTTTCATGTTAGTGAAAGTAAGCTAAAAACACTATTATAGGCTGAAGATATGAAGATGAGAAAGATTGACTGCTTCATTATTGAGACTCTTATTTTCAAGTGAGAAAGGAAGTAGTGCTCGAAGCTCCCTGTTATATTCACAGTTGACAAAAACTTGTCAGACTGGCCGACAACACTCGTTAACAAGAGCAGCGCTGCCAACTCAGCTGCTTTGTCACTATATTCAGTCAGGAGTCATATCTCTAGTTCCTTTGTTTTGTATTCTCAAATGCGAGTAATCACATTGGTAGCAACTTTATTAGTACTTACTCGAGACTGTCATCAAAGCACATAATGTTCTTGCTCTTCTCAACAAGCATTGGGTGATGTCATGGGCTCCTCCCCAGTCCCAAAGCACTTACTGGTCACCTAGTACTCCCACAGCAGACCTGTCCATTCACAGTAACATTAGAAAAGTTCACTCCTCTCTTCCCAGGATACAGCAGAATTGTGAATGCTATTTCCTTTTGTTTCTTTTAACACAAAACGTACATAATGTGGAAGTGGATGATAAATGATAATCTGAATCTTAAAGGTTTAATAAGCGTGGCAAGTAGGCCTACTTATATTTACCTTCCTCACTGTTAAACCTCCAAATAAAACTAAGTGCAACCAGAACTCGTCATGTTAGTAAATACAATCCGTCTCTGATTAATTGAAGAGTACAAATACAACTCTTCTGTGGAGGCCTCAGATATTTGGGAGGCAACATCAGTTAACAAAAAGCATCACGGAGCACAGCAGACAGGTCAAAGATTAATAAGTGGACAAGTTAAAATAAAGGTTAGGTTGCAAAAAAATATTTCAAACTTGGAATACTTCACTAAGCAGATTTTAGTCCATCTTCCGAGTGGCTCAACTACAAACCTAAGAAGACACAAAGAGGGACTGAAAATGGAGTAAATTATCATAACTCTCAATATTCACAGCATGATCGAAGAGAGGTTCTTATTTGTTTTACACTTCAGAGAGATTTAATAATTTAAACAGGACCAAATGATCATAATCAGAAGAAAAATCTAATCAAACCAGAAGAGAACATGAATATTTGATAAAATATAAAGCACTTTACAAAAAATTAAAAGTGATATAACATGTGTCTGTTCGTGTGGAATGTGCGTATGTAAGGGTTTTCAATGTGTATCCATGAGTGTTTATACAGCTGGAAGAGCAGAATCACTTCACCTGGTGGTGTTTCCTGGGCTGTCTGCTGTGATCCCATTAAATGGCAGACAAGCTTTGGCAAAAGATAACTTTACCTACGAAAATATCCCCACATCAGAACCCTTAGGAGGGCCAAATCCCCACAAACCCTGACTGAATTTATTTTGGGGGGTAAATGGTTCCCCTTTCTAAACCCTTGATAGATGCTTTCTCTGGCAGAGTTGAGGTGGATCTGTGCAGTGGCCTCCAGCCCAGTTTCCACATAGCCGCAGACTTGTCTCCATACTCCATGTCATCCCTCTCCTACTCTCAATCCAACTCATCCTTCTCACACCCACCTCCTCACATTCAGTCCAAACTCCAGTGACAGTAAGGGCAGATTTGGTGCAGCCTCTACAGGGGCTTGACACTCTTTGTCTTCTATTTTCCATCTTTTCTTCTTTAAATTCCTACAATGTGTGACTCACTGATGAGGCGCTATCATGCAGAGCACAGTGGTGGATAGTGATCAACCAAAACCAACAACCTTACGCCTTGGTTTATCCATCTTGTTAATAGGTCTTCAGAGTCATGGACTGAGTTAGTGGACAGAGACGTGAGGCGTTGTATTATCAATCTCCAGCCCACATCACCCCACTCAATCTGCCCGTATTCATGTCTAGTGCAGGAAAACAAAGTGAGTCTTAATGGGCCCTCAGTGATACCAAGAGATGGAAATTGACAAGCCTCCATGGGTCACTCACTGCTTAGCACAAGACTTTCTCATATTACACGCCCCATTAGACAAGCATGTCCTCACTCAGTCAGACTATCCACACAAACGTGAATGCTTGCAATCACATGGAAAGATAAAGATGGAGAAAATTCTGTTGCTACTCTTGAATAAAATAAATTATTGAAATTAAATTAATCCTTCATGAATACATTTCAGTGTTAATAATTATTTAATTATTGGTTTTAACAAAATTGCCAGTTGTTGGCAATACTGTTATTGCTACTTTGTTCAACCTTCTTTGCTAATCAACGTTAAATAGACAGATAGCATATTTTAGTCTTGGTTGTGACTTTGGGCTCTTTTTTACACCCCTGTAGGATTGTATAGGATTTAAGTCTGGGGTCTGAGAAAGCAATGGAACCAGTTTATATATTTAATGGAATAAGTCGTTTTGTATCAGGCGCACCAAATATTTTGTATAATTTTCTGTTGAAAGTCATAATGATGATATTCTTTTGGTATTCTTGTGGATTCCAGCAGATTTTATTTAAAAACTATCATTTCAAAGTGTTTTTGATGCCATGCACACATCCAAAGCCCCACTTTGGCTGATTTTGGGCTGATTTGTGTACATAACTGTACACAAATCAAATATTGGATTTCTCTAAATCTTAGACTTTGCTCATGCAATAAAATATTTATTCAAAGATCTTTTTTTTGCACATTTTTAATAAGGCCAACAATGTGTCCACAACTATACAAGTTCATGCAGAGTATAATATGAAGCAACAGTCTGAAATCTGGCAAATAACAAAACACTAAACAAACATTCTGGTTATTGTCCTTCAGTGCAGGATATAATGTAAACCAAAGCAGAAGAAAATGGAAAAACTCTTACAGTTTTATTCATAAGTCCAGCATTGTTTACTGACCTAACTGAGTTTTACATGCATTCTTATTACTTTCAGACCAATTAAGTGTAGTTGAAAGAGCCAAATAATAAAAATGATTGATTTGAATTTATACAATCAAAGGGACCTATGCATGGGAAGAGAGAGCCTTAGTGTTTGTATTTCTCAAAGCCTTCCCAAAATGTAAATTCTTAGTTTTCTCCAAAATATTCCTACAATTTTAACAAAACTTAATTTTTTTGTTAAATTTACCAGTTTTAGCAAATATCCTTAAAGGTTCCCTCTCATGAACCCTTTATCATGTAAGATAACAATTACTGAACTACATGAATTATATATAATACTTAATATTAACTAAATAAAATAAAATTGATTCATTAGGAATAAATGGAGTTTAATTAGTAGTTTAAGTTTTCTGATCAAGGTGTAAATTCTGGATTCAGCATCCTGAATACTTTTTAGTGGGCTTTTTTTTCCCCCCAAATGTTTATTTTTTTTTTATCATTGTCCTCTTTTGTAAATAACTATTAAGTTTGGGGAAAAGAAAATGATGTAATAAACATTTAAGAGGAATTTGGAACAAAAATTAATATGCTTAAAAGTCCCCTCCTTTGTGTGTAAACTTTGAAGATTTAGAGAGGACAGGCTAAGAAACAGCAGTCATAAAACAGTGTGGTCTGGTTCTGTGCTCCTGTGGGCCAATGCCTTTACTGCTAGACACACTAAACAAACAAATAAATCAGGAACATAAGCTATTAAGAGGAGCTGTGAACAAGTTTTAATCCCACAGGCCAGAACGTGGTTCTGCCCATGCGATAAAAGTGACATGTGGAAGGCTTCAGAACCAGTTTTAAATTTATTTATAAGTTTTACGTTCAGAAATTGGACATTAGATCTGATTTGGAAAAATCAATTAGTTCTTATAGATAGTGAACTGAAACTATGATATCGCTGATCCATGTGTTTTAGTATTATTGGGAAGTGACATCATACAGCTTGTTTGTAGATAGATGTCTAACTGACTGATTTGTTATACAAGCACAGGAATTTATGGAGATTTTGTTTTTATTGCATTTCCTGATTTGAATGATGTAAGAGCAATGGTTTCTGAGCCCCTCTACGTCTCCACACACTTTACAGCAGTACAGCATAAGACGTGGAGATTCATGACTTCATTATGTCTTGTATCTGGAGTGACCACCACTATGAGGGTGTAGATAGAAGACATTTCAGCTGAGGGTTCAATCGGTGTGTGTGTGTGTCAGAGAACGGGCAGTATTCACCACAATATTGCCCACAATATTTTTATTTTTACAAGCAAAACATATTTTTTTTATTGTTTATCCTTGTTCATTTATCTGTGATTACATTTGGCTCCTCTCATTAAAATGCTTATAAAGTTATAAAACAAAAGCTGGCCAAATAAACAAACATCCTGGGGCCCCTCCAGGGGACATTTCCACAAAGCAAGAACTCCTTCTGATGACAGAACCCTTCATCTTTTGAAAAAGGATCTCAATCCTGGCTATGATCATAGGTGAGAGGTAGGAAGCAAGGGGACAATTAAATCAAAAGATATACTCTTAGGATCATCTGTTTTTCATCAGACCACAAAAACATCTGAATTATGGTAGAGAAGACAACAATGTATCCATTTACTGATCTGTCCAATCATCACTCATGAGAAAACACCAAAACAATTAAACTCAGAGACCAACCCTTGACCCATGAGGCGACAGTGGTAGAAGTTTGTCTATTATTCATTGGTTGTTGGTTCAAATCCCCTTCTTAGGGTCTTCTGATCTTGATAAAGCACTATAGAGGAACAGGCCATTTACCTTCAACCTGAAGGAATGTTTTCCAGTTGGGAACTCTGGGCTCAGACTTGGAGAAGATGACTCTCATGCCAGCTACTTCACTCTCAGCAGCAAACAGGTCCAGGGCATGCTGAAAGTCATGACTTGAAGATGCCAGAAGAATCACTCCATCAGCAAACATGAAACCTAATATTCCCAGATGAGACACCTTCCTCTCCACAAATGCATCTTAAGACCTTGCTCATGAACACCACAAACAGGTTCAGCAACCCTCATTCCAAACAAGATGAATTCATGTGGTCCACAACACATAGAAAAATGCACCTTACAAATATGAATATTGAACTATGTACACTAATGTCAGATGTTATAACTACTTAATGCATTTTTTGTCCTAGGTTTTGACTGACGCAGACATCTAAATTGCCGTAACATAATCTGATTGTCCAAACTGCTTTCTGACCAAAATGACCTCCAATGCATCAAGTAAATTTATTTTTCTCTTCTTTATCTCTTCCAGACATTTGTAAGTCCATACAGAATGTCACTCACTTTCTTCTCTCCGGGCTTTTCCCTCCTCTTAAGTATCTTCGAATTTGCAGCCACATGTTTCTGATCTACAGATATTTGGCTAACCAAAGAAAACCTGTCTGGTGTTCTCTCTTGCTGCATGTCTGTCTTTTGCTGTCCTTGAAGTTTTTCCTGTCCCTTGTCCTCCTGCAGTCTGGCTCAGCTGCAATTGTTTTACTCCTCGAAATGACTTTTACAGAATGCAACCACAGTAAAAATGTGCTTTTTAATGTAAAGGAAAATATACTGTTTTGATGAAAGCGGTGATACAATACCGGACGTTTCCTTTTTAACACAATTTATGGGCAGTGCCTTCAATAACCATAAATGAAGGCATCTCTGCAGGGCATTGACGGTATACTCTTTTCATATTTTGTCACCACCATAAATTTAATGCATATTACTGGGATTCTATATGTTATACAAACACAAAGTGTCATCTAATGAAGCTTAAATGTGGTTTTCAAAAAGTAAAACTCAAAACAGTTTAGCGTGAATTTGTAATCAGACACCTTTATTCTCAACTCTGAATAATGTATTCATAAATACAGCTGTGAAAGTTTGTTGGTATACTAGTGAACAAACTGTCATGCAGACCAAAAGATTACACCAGACAGGTAAGCTACAGTTGGTCTCCGTGTAAAATATTATCTGCAACAGAAAACTGAACATCTACCTGAACACACCATCCTCACAGTGAAACATGGGATTAGCTTTTTTTTTTTTTTTTTAAGAATGGATAGAGAATCTGGTCAGTTTGACAGCAGATGGATGGTGCTAAATAAAGGGCAACCCTGAAGAAACTTGGAAATAGAGTGAAGGTAAACACATAAATGCCTATAAAACATAGATACACACTGTGGTATCAAGCAGACCATGTGTAAACCTGTTTTGATAGGCAAGTGACTGAGTGTTTCAGACGAAGATGAGACATGAAGTGCTGTGTGTGAAAGACTGGGCTTGCTCAGGAGCTGCTGCGTATGAAGTCCTGGAACGCACACATGGGAACACGTAATCGAATGAGAAACGGCCTCATGTTCGTTCAAGACAGCTCTCTGGCACAGTAACAGAAGCGCAAGGTCGGTCCAGGCTTTATTTCAATCTGTTTGGTGAATTTTTATTTGGTTAGTCCCTTTGAGCGCTCGCTCAGCTTCTTTGACTCTGCCAAACCACATGCAATGTCCTGTGCTGAACCTGTTTTATTCAATGCTCCACAAAAAAGTATCAATCAAATCTAATAAAGAGTGTGAAAGAACTGTTTGTAGAGGTTAAAGAGAAAGACTGACTGGCAAAAAGGCTTGGGTTGTGCTGCTGCTGATGCTACTCTCCTTCTCCAGTGTCACAAAATCACCTGCCAAAATGAGCGAGGGCAGAGGTTTATCACAGCCACAGACAGTGCTCTCTGCTCACTGCTCGTTGTAAAACCTGATGCTACTAAAGGGTAACGTAAACCAGAGGGCAGTTGTGAGTGTTGCATTGGTCGCATGCTGATCAGTGTCCCAATAACTAAAACTCGTACACAACATGAAAATAAATACAAGGTAATGCGTACGCAGGATGGTCTGACAAGGTCTGTGATTTATAGTTCCAGTCTACAGGAGAAATAATCATATGTGTAAACAAGATCTTAGTTTTACTTGCTTTTCACAAGCTGGATGCCACAATGAACAGAATGTATCACATTTTAGTCATTTACTGTGTTTCTTAACCGTGACTCAGTTGCAGCCTGTTTTCTCACATTTGCCTTCAGGAATTGCCAGACACTTTCTGCAGTTCAGTCAGAGATTTAAAAGTTTAGTTTGGTCTTTTTGCAGGTCATGTGCAGCCAATGTATTATATGCAATCTAAATGTTTCCAGCCATTTCAGTCAATCTGAACTTCTCTCAAATTCTCTGGCGTTTTGTCCGCTTACAGCATTCCATCACCCGGTGATGACATCACCGTCAGGCTTCCTGCAGTGCTCTCAGTACTGCTGTAGAGCTGGACATGAAGGCATAATTGACTGGTTTTCATAAATTTTAACCTAAGCTTCCATAACTGTGAAGGAAACACAAATCAGCTTCCAGAAAAACATTTATATGAAGTTATGCATTGCTGCCAGATGAAATCTTCAATGCTACATTTAACATGTCAGTGTCAATATTTCACAAAAATTAAGAAAACAAAAGGCATGAGGGAAAACAGGCTGAGTGCAGTTTTCATTTTATTTTCAAACAAGTTGTTTCAGCAACTTCCCAAAGTTAAATAATTTATTAGGATGTATAAATTTGCTAAATATTGTTTTTCTTTCATATTCATGTCAACTTTTATAAGCAAATGACAAAAACTATTGCTGGAAGCTATGATACATCCGGTTTATAATATATCAGGCTGCAGAAAGTTGCCAAACTTTTCAAAGCATCTACTCCACTAATTGATGACTACACTGTGCATAACACTTTGTTGCTGATTTGCTTTCATTCTCAATGATTTCTACTTTGCCTTATTAACACTATAGATGACTGAACAATATTTCATAGGGAGGAAATTTCATAACCAGACTTTTTGAAAGGTTTACATCCTCTCAGTGCCGCAATGGAATTAAATAAGCTCCTAAGAGCAATCCATTTGTTCACAAATGCTTTAGGACAGAGTCTCCATGTCTCAGTGTTAAATTTCTAACATGTGGTCATGGACTAGAAGTCACTGGAACACCTGAACTTTATTATCTAAATGGCCAAATCAATACTTTGGCAATATGTTACAGTGAAGCAATACTTTGTGCAGATGAATGGCATCTAAGGGGCCAAGAAGCAAATTACATACGCAATATTTATCACTCCTTAGACAGGAATCGCTATCCAACAGTGCACATCCAAAGTCTCCATGTTAACCAAATGTTTTACTGGCCAATGGATTGCAGTAGTGCCCATCACTTATATCAAAATCTAGAGAAGTTAACAGGTTAAAAAAAACGCAGTCGTTGAGTTGCAGGTCTACATACTGCATGTGTACTTGCAGCTCCAAGTTCTCTATTTGGTTACCCAAACATTAACAGGAAAAAGAAGTGATGTAGTAGGTCTCAGTTTCCACTTACAAATATTTTTCTTTATAGACATACAAAACCCCAAAAAACTGGACTGCTGACATCAAATTTGGGAACAAATATTAGAAACGGAACAATAAACCCTCTGGCAGTGTGTGAGTTTGACTACTGTAAGCCAAGATTTTGCACAGTCTGAAACATTCTTTGCACATCAAAGCCATCCAGAGGGTGGGTTGAAGTTTTTGTATAATAAATCAATGACACCAGTGCATGTGCGAAGTGTCAAACTCAACAAGAGCCATAATGTAAATCAAATCTTCTTAAAGTGATTGCAAGGTCAGATCAAGATGCAACAGGATAGTCTAAGTCCCGTGACTTGCAGAAATATGACTAAACCTGAAGGACTTTTTGATACTCCTATTTCTAACTTTGTCAGAACACATTTCTTTTCTTTATGATTTGTCTGATTATCAATGCTTGTAGTACAGATAATAGTTCCAAGAACTTATCTGTACTACAGATAAGTAGTACAGAATTCTTATAACGCTGCTTTACCGCACAATAAGAAATAGTAATATTGAAGTATTTCTCTAAAGCTTGCAGAAGGAATAATAAACTCATCATAAATTAAAGGTGTACACTCTGAATTTATAGTTGATTAAAAAAGAACATTATTTGAACATTATGTTCAAATAATGATAACTTTTGGATATAATTATTTATGACATACCATAAATAAGCCTAATGAAAATAAAGGTTACGGTTTTTACTGAAAGAAAGAAGCCACAATCGTCATCTGCTTGTAGATGGAAATCTTAAGCCACATAGAGCTAAACTACAAGTAACACGTGTTTTGACAGGTTATGCATATTTTTTCCCCACATATTTCAAGGCAGATTTATTTGAGCTTCTGTGTTCTGAGCTAGAGAAGTGTGTTGAAATATATTTCAAAATTACTGTAATCTTTGGAAGAAGCATCTTTAATCAGAGAATCCAGTGCGATTATGCAGTGTTTGTGTGTACAGTAAATCTGCAATGACTTAAATCAAACAAAAGTCCAGAAGAAAGCAGTACCCTTGACAACACAAAGCCAAATCACACTTCTACATGAAAAAAAGCTACGCACAAGTCAGAAAAGAAACACAAATACTGTCAATAGCCCCACCGCAATTTGTCCTATCATATATCCCTTCCCCGGCAAAACTACAGTAAACCACAAGTCCACCAGGACTTCAATGGTATGATTAAATGAAAGTCCAGACACATGCAGCACAAGCATGTACCTAAATCTGTGCTCTTAGTAGAAGTAAAGGCTTCTTTGCAAAAGCAAAAACCCTTTGTCCTTTTCTCACTTTGTTACATTTTAACCACAAATTTCCATGTATTTTATGGTTCTTTTTGTAATAGGCCAGGACAAAGTAATACATAACTGATGTGAAAAGAAAACAATACACAAATGAAAATAAAAAAAAAAATAAAAATATGAAAACTGCAACATTCTTTTGTATTAATCTCACTGAGTCAATACTGTAAAGAACTATCTGCACTGTAATTACACCCTCAGGTCTTCTGACGTACGTCTCTCTTTCCAAAACCATTCAAGGTCAACCAAATTGGATAGAAGCCGTGTATGTCCATTGGTTTGTACAGCCTCTAATGGGTTGTTCATCTGAACAAAAGCATCACCACAGCATGATTCTCCCACCACTATGTTTCAATATGTGAAGAAACTAATGTACTTTATACATTTTTATTTATGACAAATGTTAAGCTATTCGCAGTTCTATCAAAAGAAAAACCCCAATACGATTTATTGACGGTTTTGATTTTAATATAAAATAAGAATCGTCTTTTGCAAGTTTGCAATTTTAAACCCAGGGTATTATGTAAAACAGAGGTTTTTATATCATGTTATGATGTCATTCCCTCAGAAACATACTGCTTTATTTTGTTTGATATACACCGCATTTTTATAACCAATGAAAGTAACAGAGTAAGTAAAGAGCACAGCATTTTTATAACCATTGTGTTATAAAATGGCCCTGTGTGCTTGAAAGTACATAATACCACCCCTTTAAACAAAGACACAGATATAGACTTTTTCATTTTAAAATACTCAGCAGTAATAAAAACAAATACATAAATTTTCAGGTTGTGAATTCAAAACGACTTTTTTTTTTTTATCTAAACCAGAGTTTCCACTGATTTATGAAGAAAAGAGTAAAATTATTAGATTCATGTTCCACCAAAACAGTCATTGGAAAGAGAGATCCCAATCCAAGCCCACACTCACCAAACATATTGTGCAAAACCGTTCTAACCCTCCTACTGACTGCTGGATACACAGACTTTCCGCTCACAGAGTCAGAACGACTTGAAATATGCCTTTTTACTGCCATTGGTGTCGTCAAGAAGTCAAATTTATGAAAGGCTTATCTACAATAACACAATAAACCCAGAGAGATGTGAATTCCTGTCTTCTTTTTTGACTGCAGGACTATTCCTTGAAAAGCACAAAAGAGGTTCTGGTTAGAGTCAAAGTGTATTGTAAATTTTGTAAAACTTGTTGAAGGAACAGCATGTGCGAGAATTGGACAAAGGTACAGGTTGTATCTCTGAGGAGGCTAAAGGCATTTAGTACAGAGGCCATGCTGGATCAGCGCCAGTGTGAAGGCTGTGCCTTTTGTCTCAAACTGTGATTTGGAGCTGCATCACATTGTTGAGGTTTGGGGATGTGGTTGAACAGTTGTCCTGTGCACAATGTCAATGGCATTGTTTATGTCCTTTATGAAAAACAGCAGCCACTACTTAGAGGCTTTAAAGATTCATTGAAACTAGAGTTGATAGTTTGTCAGTACCGTGGCTGTGCGTGGTCACATGCTCATTAGTATTTAATTTGCAATTTACAAAACACCTAAATACAAAGACTTCTTGTGTTTGTGACAAAATACTTCCTAGAACAAAGGACAGCTTAGTCTCTTGCCTCCTTTTTAAACTGACTTGCCTTTTCTTACTTTATGATTGCGCATAAATGACTGTATTGCATTTTTTTATATTTTAAGAAAGTTTACAAACCATGTTGTCCCAAGAAAGTAAAGCGACAATATCCAAGACATTCACTCTGTCTACAACACGACATTTACATTTTCTTGTGATCTCACACTTAAATTTCAGTAAGACTTAAGATTGTGGCATAAGTTCTTAGTGCAGGACATCAACCCTAAACCCTGAACTATAATGTCTTGGTTTAGATGAAAACATAATCATATTTTAAAATGGCCAAGTCAAAGTCCCAGATGTAAATCCAATTGAGAATAAGTGGGAAGACTTTAAAGCAAGAAAAAAATTCCAAAATTTTAGTTGAATCAGGGGGATAAGTAAAAATGAGCAACGCAATTTCCAAAATTGTATTTTTAAAATGAAATGAAAGCAATGCCTCATCTTTTTTCCACTTCATAGGTATCCTCTACTTGCTCTTCTATCACATAAATTCCCAAATAAAATACACAGTAATACACGATATTTGTGAAGTGTGGACAAAACTGAAATCTAAAAATCCACTAAACTATAATTCAAACCAAACTGTGAATTATGTGAATTATTTTTATTGCAAGCAATTATAGCATGCAAGTAACTCCTCAAATGTATCATTTTGGATATGCTTACAGTGTGTAAGCCAGATTAATGAAGCATATTTCACAAAACAACCAACAGCATAGTCTTATTATCCCTCTAAAAAGTCAAAGAACACTTAAGACAATAGATACGTAAGAGTATTTTGGATTAAACATACCTCATATGATTAGTTGAATGCCACCTGCTTTGGATAGAAATTTGGTAAAATATATTCAATCTGGGCAAACCTGCAAAATGAAATTTTGTAAGCAGATTGAAATTGGTCCAGTGGAATTAGGGCTTAGTGAAAAGAAGTAAAAAAAAAAAAAACAACATTATTCAGCTAAGGTAGTTGGAATACTTTCACTTAAACTGGAATGCTACGATAACATCCCCGTCTGTTACCAGAGGAGACCCTGATCCCCCAGGCCTTTATGGGTCAGGGCATCCTTCATTTGGATAAAACCCAGGTAAGAGTGGCTCCATTATCAATTTACAGGGCAGGGGGAAGGGTTTGCATTCTTGGACATTCATTAGATATTTGAGCATGTCCGGGGCATACTGATGCTTACAGCAATGGCATTTTGATAAATTTTAGGTTAAAAGGAGACTTTGGCTAAAATTTCTGTCATTTACAGGCGTCTGAAGTCAGACAACTTTCACGCTCCATGCACAGTGAAGATCACAATGAGGCAGAAGGGACCAGCAAGGATGTGGGGTTGGATTTTGGGACAAAGTGGAGCCCTATCTCTGCAGGGATGATCACAGAGGCATAGGATTGATGGCGCAGTGATGAAAGATGAAGACGTTGGGGAACAGACATTCATTGAGAGCTGGACCAGTAAGAGAGGCCTACTTTGCATCATGGGGTCCCATCATCACATCTGAACTCTGGCATTGGCTGAGGAGGACAGACTGCGAGAGGGAAGAATAGAAAAAATGTGGGAGAGAGGACTCAGGGGTAGAGGGAGTTTGTCCAGTAGGTTTCACACACATCAAAACTCACTGTGTTTATTATCATAGTGTATGACCTGAGCCAGCTGGCCCAGCGTCTATAAAACATGCAGTATGTCTGCATACAAGACGCTATGAATCTAGTCCTTTTCTGGATTACCTGGGTTAAAAAAAACACAGCCTCCCCACAAATGTATAAGTCTCACCCAGGTGGACTGTGGAAAATGATTTACAAGTTTGGGTTTTAGCTGCTATCACTTAGCCCTCACAGGTATTTCTGAACCACAGTGCTGATAAGAATCAATCCACTAAGGTTACATTAGCTCCGCAGATTATTTCTCCATTCGTCTCCAGTAGCCCATCTTCTTACCACATCTAAAATCTGATAACTGCACTGTAGGTGACTTGCTGGAAACGGGAATATATGTTTTTCTTGGACTGATAGATCATTGTGGATAGAGGGCAGAAAATGAGAACAGAGTAGATAAGGAATACCATCAAGACAAGGTCTTCTGTAGGTTAGGAACTGAAGACACAGTGGTTCATGGTTAAAGCGTTAACCTTAGCATCAGCAGGGAGCCCTGCTATGTTAGAGCTTTTGATCCTTCTTCTTGTCAGTCCTCAATCAATCAGCAAAGCCAATACCAGTTCCAGTGCGACTTTCAGTCAACTGCATTCATGAAGCGTTTGATGTAAGGACATAATACATTTACTCAACCATAAAATAACTGATATAACATGCCCAGATAATTAGTCACAAGAGATGCATAGAGAAATCAGCTGACGACCAAACGTTTGAGTTCTGATCAGTGAATGAGTTGAAGACTTGAAAATTTTGTGAGGTAAAAAAAAAAAAAAATTATTAGTTTCAACACTGTGTCAAACAATTACTGAGATTAGAAAACTCAGACGTGACTGTTTTCAGTATCGTAGAAAAATGAACTCAGAAGAACATAGAGTATCATTCTCCTTTATGGTTAAAAAAAATGAAAACCAAAACACAGGGATTTCCTCAAGTCATTTTCTCAAGGATAACCCAAATCATAACTGTATTGGCAGAAAATAACATTTTCTCCTTGGAACTGCATGTAAAACTTAGCTGCTGCAGGTTAGGAATATAAATCTGGTACTGTTTGTACTCATGCCTAACTTAAGACATCAATATGCAAAAAGCTGCTTTATTTTTTAGAAATTAAAAAAAATGCAAGGCAGCACAGCTGGTAGCACTGTTGCTTGCAGCATGAAGGTCCTGGGATCAAATCATATCTTGCAGTCTTTCTGCATGAAGTTTGCATGTTGTCCCTGTCTACTGGGGGTTCTCCAACTTCCGTCCCTCAGTCCAAAAGCATGAGGGTTAATTGGTCCCTCTAAACTTTTCCTTAGGTATGAGTCTGTGCTTTATTCTGTGTATCTCTGTTTGCATGTTTCCACAGAAAGAAGTCTACAACAAGCTAGGTTTGTGTGCCTCTGGATGTCAGTGTTTTGTTGAGACCTGACATCCGTTTCCATACATTTTGGAAACTAAGCATGTGTCATCAACAGGGGGCATCAGACAACATGGAAGAAGAACATGGCAGCAACATTGGTGGCCTGTTCACTGCGATGTTTGTTATTTCTTTGTCTTCAGTTTGACCAGTCCTCAGGATGACGTTACGGTTCACGCTGAAGAACCAGGTCTTCCACAGTGCCCGACTAAAACCAGATTTGGCATTCGGGAGTCTCATTCCTCCGATAAAAACAGGCGTCACAGGTTAAAAGTCACGTTCAGAGCCCCCCTGAACGGGCTCTGAACATCTGACGTTGGTGGAAAAGCCCTTGTGTTATGTTGCCTTGTGATAATGGATAATGACCTGTCCCGCCTTTCACCCACTGACCACTGGACATCGCCAACAGCTCCGCTGCGACCACAAGCAGATATAGACAACGAAAAAGTACAAACTGTACCTAATAAAACACACACATGCATGTCTATTGAAAATAAGAAAAAAAATGTTGTATCCCAATTAGCTGCAGATTCAGTGTTTATTTTTATTTCACTAGAACTTTGCTTGCAACAGTAATGCACTGTACATACCATACATGCTGCCTCATCACACGACAGCTGGAATGTTTTCCAATCCTGTGTCCACAGCCATATAGAAAGATGTATGAATCAGGTATTGTTTAGGGTTCATATGGCATATATGTCAAGAGACAGAATAACAAGAGGCAGACCCTCTGAACTTCCCCACTCGGGAGCTCAGACAGAGAAACTTTAGTAATGTTCAAATAAATTCTTTCCTCTCTAAATTGACACCCTTCCGTTGCCATGGTGTGGATTTGGTTTAGTTTACAGTAATTTGGAGTCTGGGTGGCAGAGGAATGTAATAGGGGACAGAGGCTTGTGGTGCACTTAAGATTACTAACAGGTAAATTATGGGTTGGAATTCCAGCACTTATCACTTTTCAAGTATGCCTAGTAGGAATTTCATGAAAGTTGGTGAAATATAAATCAACAGAGCTATATTTCTGCACTGCTAATCATGAAATCCATCTTTGTACTTGCTCTGTAATAAAGACAACTTTTCATCGCTTTGAAAACATAATTACTGACTTGTGACAACATTTTTTTAAGAATGCATACAGTCTGTTTTTGTAAAAAGATGAAGAGGATGAATAATATTTTAATAATTTCCTATGTGATACTAATGAAGTTCTAAGGACAGAAGTTTGATGGTGGGGCTAAGTGGAGGTTGGTGTCAAACCAAATTCCCTCTCGGGCTACCTCAGTGCTTTACAAAATAACCGTCCAATTCCTTTACTGTTCATAAAACTAAGCATAAACTTTACCTAACCAGAAACATCCGGCAGTGGATGCATATTTGCTCGGGGCTCACAGCTGGAGAGAAGTTTCACATGGTTGAGAACAGCAACATTGGCAGACTCAGCTTCGGTCAATTTCAAACAATGAGAAACCTACATGTGGTGCAGTCTTCATTTACAGCAGGCATGATTTAATAAAAGTTCCCCATGTGAAAAGGGAAGATGGACACATGGTGCTCATAAGTGACATAATGCACTCCCCAAGAAAAAGTAATGGAATCCCCAAAGTAGAAAAATTAAAAACACACACATAGACATATGTATCCACAGCCAGACAGTCTCTCTGTCAGACTTGCCAGCTCTGTTCGCTTCTCTCTTCTCCTTTGATATAAGCGTAATGTGAACTGTCAGCCCTCTTACAGAATTCCTCTTTCAATGCAAAGACTTGTTTTTGAATGAAAGAGATGATGGGTCAGGAGGACAGCTTGTTATAAACTTGGAATGCATTGCTCCTTTATGAGTGAAGACAGAACAAGTGCAGACTGTCTGCAGAGCATCTCTGCGAATCATATCTGTATGCTCTTTTAACTACAAAGACAGAAATTCTCCACTCTTGTTTTTACTAAAAAAGATGTAGACAAAAAGACATTTGTGCCTTCCATCTGAACAGCATGAAAATGTTTTCAAGTAAAAAAAAACACACAACTTCCATGACTGAAATGTTGGATAAAGTTGGGATGGGATGTATGAGGTTTGAATGTTGAGGTTTGAGTTCAAAGCACTTTGAACTGCCTTGTTGCTGAAAATGTGCTCTGTAAATAAAATTACATTACTTTACCTTTATTTGCTCTAGTGGTAAACTGGTGCAACTGCTAGCATACCACCAAATTTTTAGTCTAAGAAAAGAATAGTTTTTATCAGGACTTGAGATTTGGACTTCTGGAGACTGAAAACCAACCCGTACCAGTATATAGAGAACACTGTGCCTTGAAACTAATAAAAAGTCTAAAAATGACTGGAAAAGCATGAGCTCACTGACTTTTACTGCTGTGTATTTTAATATAAATTGAATTCAGACACATCATTGTGATAGATGTGTATGTTCAGCTTATTCCATGAATACTAACTCCAACTCTGTTGAAAAGATCTCTCAGTTCTGAAGGAGTAAGTAGAGGCCTTACCAGGATTGGTAAGCATTCACAAAGACCACTTGCTATTGTGATATTAGGGCATCTTGCGGGGATGTTAAAGAAAAATATGTGATTACCGTCAGTAAACCTTTCTCTTGCACTGTGATCCTGAGGGAACGTTAATACTATTAATACCTCTTCTTAAACGGATACAGGATCAAACTAATGTCAAACATTGTGCTAAATACTGCTAAACAAGCAGCCCTGTTTTAGCACCTAAACCTCTTTGGAAAAAAAAACAAAAAAACAATTTGAGAACCAATTCTTGCATCGATCTTAAAAGAATTTTTTCACTCATTTCAAAAACACACATCTTGTTTGTAGTTGGGTGAGAGCATAAGTACAAAATTAAATATTTACCACAGTAAGCAATCTGTATTAGGCCATGTTCACATAGCAGGATTTAATGCTCAATTGTGATTTCCGAGCTGGAAGGAAAAAGATTCAAATGAGCCTCTCATTGCAAATGAGAGGTTGGCTGATTATCTGGAGTTTGTTTACCAAGTTTTATTTTCTGGTAAGCTAATTAAAGTTGAATAGAAATGCCCAAGCAGTAATAATAGTAAAATAATAGTTTACTATGTGAACAAAAATAGATTACGGTTATTTTGTAAATTTCTTTTGTCATAAAACCTATAAGAAGATTAATTCTTTTTTTAACAGCCATCGATTTATGTTCAATTAAATCTTAAAACTAATCATTTGCCTTTATGCAACAAAACAAGCAGATTTTGAGGCATCAAAATGGCAGTCAAACCTCTTGACTCATAGTTTAAACCAGATCCTAAGCACACACAAAGCCCCAAGATAGGATGGATATCTATAGCACATCAGGTTTTTCACATGGGCAGTTTATATATCCTTTTACAATAGTCTAGTAAATGGGCTTTTACAGTATTTTTGCAGTAATACAGTTGGCTAACTTCAGTAGAGTTCGTGCCGCAGAGAAAAGGGAAAGGGACAGCTCAGGTTCATTCAGCTACAAAGTCTAGTCTGCTTCAGCAGAGTTGTAATGGAACAGCAGATCAGCAGTCCAGAGCATTCTTTGTCTTCAACTGTGTTACAGTCATGATGTCCTAATGCAGCCCTTAGGGGTTCTGCTCATTAGTAAGACCTCCGCTGAAAGTCAACTCTCATAAAGTAGGCTTATTATTCTTATTACAGTTTTGTAACAACAACTGTATCTGGCCTAGATATGACCTGCTAAAATGTTATCATTACAACAAGTCTCTCCAAAATTCCGATGCAGAGCTTTTACTTTCTTTATGGCCACTGGTCCTCTCTCCAAGAATGATCACTACAAATGGGAAGAGAAATCACATGTAGTGAACACAAGGTCTGCACAGTTAATCCATATTTGAAAGACAGAAAAAAAATCTATTAGGTCAATAAAAGGCTGAAATAATCTATGCTAGAGCTCAGAGAGCCAGGTGAAGAATCTGACTGAGCAGCATGGGACATCAAGGCCATCTTTGGCCCGGAGCAGTTGACTTGGCTGTTGTGTGAAAAAGTAACCCTTGGTATTTCTAATATATGCTAGCAACAAGAAATACAGATAGTTGACAGGTTGCTGCTGGAAGATGGAGTGCTGAGGGAAGCCGGCTGTTGTTTTTGTGATGACAGTATTGAAGCAAACGAGGAGTATGATCCAAACACATGTGGAAACTTGCTGTTCTATTTCACTCTTCTTCAGCGTCCTCCTTACATAAGCTCATGGCTTCATGTAGTGTAAGCTGTATATCCAGGTGGAGACAGAGAAATTCCAAGATAGCAACCCTAAATCAACTGTCAAGAAACACATATGCATGGGGTGTGAAGAGTTCAAGCAAGAGAAAGCCACTCTGATTTGCCATCACAAAAGCACAGAAGTGAATAAAACCCGTATTTCACATTACTTTTTCCATTATAATTCTTAGCCTGGATACATGGAAAAACAATAGGTGGAAAAGATCTTCTTGATTATCATTCATTTAAAGAACACTTCTTAATGAGTAAGAGCTGTAACACCACTTAATGATTGAATTAACGCACTAAAAAAAGAATTGGCCTCATCTTGAAAATGATTTACGAATTTCCTGTCCAACAAGAGCATTACTGAAAAAAATGACAAGCCTGTGAGTCTGTGCAAGAAGCATTAAACAGATCAACATTTTGGCAAAAAATATTGAGGTTGTAACAAATGGAGCATCATCTTCTGTCTAGAGCCATTGCTGGACTTTTCTGTGATGGTGGGTGGGAGAAGAGCCCTGCTTCTATGGCTCCATGCAGGATCTGGCTGTGCTTACCAAGTCTTGATGGAGTCCAGATGCAGTTTTGTTCCGAGTCTCCTGTGCTTTAAAGGCTTTCCGAGTGTGGACCTCTGATTCTAACAGTGAGAATGGACAAATATTCTCTCAACTTGATAGAAGTAGAACATATGGTTCTCAATGGGGAGGCAAAAACAATCAGTGGTCCACATGCCTTGGATCCCCTTTGAATTAGTGTCTTTGAATGACTGGACTCTGCTTTAACAGTTGTAATAGAAATCTAAAGTGTACAATTAAGTTACAGTCACATTATAAGGTACAGCTCTTCATAGCTAGTTAATACAAATAGCAAATCACCCAGTCCAATGATAGCCACATGTATTTAGACATTTAACATGAAGTGGACAATTTGCTGCAGTCCAAAAAGAGAATCAGAGTGGGAAAGTGACCTTTAAAAGAACATGGTTGTTAGTGACAGAAGGCCTTGTCTTAGCATTTTTGCTAATCTACTGGTAAGATTAGCAAAGATTAGCCAGTAGAACAGCCAGCAACTGTGTGGACAAAAATGCCTTAATTGGCAATTGAATGTTAGATAGTGCAAGGAGTTTCTAATTCAGTTGCAACATTCATCTATTGTCAAAATTTATGCTTAAGTACATAAGGGGTTGGTTCCATCCTTATGTAAGGCTGTCGCTGGTGGTGTAATGCAGAAGACATTTTCTTCACACATTTTGATACTAATCATACATATCTTTATGTTTTGAACACTTTACATTATTAAGGGAGTTTGAGTTTCTAAAAAAAAATAAATAAAGAAGCGCAATAACTTTACACATCATGTCTCATGACCCAGGTTTAACAATATATATTGTTAGGCTCAACAGGAAACCAGATCTTCCTTTCCATGATTTGAAAGACAAGGGTCTTTGGAGAAAAATAGCCCTGGGCAAAATAAAGGGATTTTATCCACACCTCTTTTTCTCAGTAGAGAATCCCTCCTAAACCTTCAGGGTAATAGTTTCCACGTGCAAAGCTCCAATAATCCAAAGAAAGCTGTATTAAAAACATAGATATATTGGATTGCATGTCAAATTCTTTAAAGAATGACAGTTCGGTCTATCTGATAGATGCTTGACAACTGAGGCTTGGTTCTGTTTGTCAGTGCAAGCTCATCATCCAGGTGTGTTAGTATCTCATATATATACAAAGCGCTATCTGTTTACCCAAAACTCAGCCTTGGACCTTCAGTTCCAAGCCGAGCTCTTCCCTTTTCCCACTAGAAAAGAATTCTCTCTTCTCCTCTTGACTCAAAATGTCTCTGGTAGATTTTTGACCGGGTCAATCAGCAAACAGAAGGAGAAGTTGTAAACAACGTTGATTTTCTGTGGTGTTTCAGAATTGCAGGCTGCCTGTAGATTTAGCAATTGCAGTGGAGGAAGTGAAGGACGCCAACGAGTCCGTGTTGGCCATGCTTACAAATATTGAACCAACATTAACAAGTGCCTCTTTCGCATTGGCACTTCTCTCTTCGCAGTGGAGGATGATTATTTACAGTGCAGACAATTTCCGGTAAGCTCCTTGGCATCGAACTGGTGCATTACATACATCATTAGCAGACATTAGCGATTGGGTAAAATTTCAAACCTCAACGCAGTCCACGCCTCCAGGAAGCAAGCATTTCTCAACACTCCAGAGCCCAAACTCTTTGGTCAAAGGACTGGTTTTTATTAATATTAACTCTGGACTACCTCTATATTCAGTGAAGATGAATGGAGAACCTTCACAGACATGCACCTCATCTATTGGTCACAGTCTATTTCCTCCTTATCACTCCAAAGAATATCATGCACTTTAACCTATTCGTCCTACAAGCAAAATTAAATAAAATAACATTTTCTGCTTATCTGCTTCACAGAGAATTGCACTACATGAGTTTAGTAGGTTACAGATTCATACTTTCACTTATGTTATTTGCTGTATTTCAGGTATTTTCTAATGTAAATCTTCATATTTCCTCTGCTTTTGTTTCCTCTCATCAAGTGTACCTGTAGAAGACCGAAATGTCAAACTGTGACTGACATAAAAACAAAAAAACTGAAACGCATCCAAATCAAATCACACCCTTGCTTTGATCTTCAGTTTCCAGCCAAGCTATTAATTTGCCATAAGCTGTTCCTGAAGCACATTCCAGCATCATAAAATATTGATACAAGAGACAGAACACATATTCTTGGCTCTGTACAAAAAGAGCACCTGTGCAGATACTAAAAAGAAGAAAATACAAGTTCACCAGGGGAACATTCACACATTAATTTTTAGGAAGTGGCTGTTTACAAAAAAACTTCTATATTTAGGTCCTCAGGAACTCACCATAATGTAGTGATTATCTTTTTATTAGCTAACTGGGAATGATAATATGTTAACTAAATACTAATGAGCAACTAAGGATACTAAACAAAGACTATGATCAAACACAAAAGGTGCTCAGGAATCCTAATGGATTTGAAATTCTTCTCTTCTGTAGTCACAGGTAGTAGGTTGTAGGAAAACACTTTGTATCTGCTAGTTGTGGATATTAAAGTACCTTGCAAACATATCAATAATCCTTGAAATTCTTCACATCTTGTGATGTTACAAACCACAAACATTAATACATTTAATCTGGATTTTATGTGATAAACCAACTCAAAGTAGTACATGACTGAGTTAAGAGAAAGAGGAAACAAGCTTTTCAATTATTTTTACAAATACAAATCTGAAAGGTTTGTGTGCATTTGCATTCAGCACCCTTTACTCTTACAGAACAAAATAAAAAAATACTGCACTGGATTTGAGTGCAGCAGACTCCAATGTCTAGAGAACATTAATGAGCAGACAGCAGCATGTAGACTAAGATATACACCAGACAGATCAGGTATAAAGTTGTGGAGATGCTTAAAGCAGAGCCTGCCAGAATGTGTGGAATTTACAAAACTGAAAGACTGAGAAAGAATCTTGAGGAAGAAGAACTAAGAATAATAATACCAGGATTGGTGCATTTGGAATGAAAACTGGATGCTTTAACAGGAGGTATTAGTGGCATGGGCATGAGTAATATGCCATAGCTGTCAAATTGGGGGAGCCTAATGAATGACAAACATTAAGCTGTGTAATTAATATTAACATCCTTTTCTGTCCCAAGGTCTTTTGCTGATCTACTAACCAAGCATGTCCAAAAACAAGCTTCTTAATAAGACTTGGCTGGTCATTATGCTCAAAAATTATTTCAATGAGGAGATGATTACAGGAAAACATCTGCAAACACTTCATGTTACTGATTGCACCGTTTCCTCAGAGGATGGACTGAGGAAGCAGATATTCAGAACACCTCTCTGTTCTGAATATCTGTCTTCACTTGATACAGCAGAGAAATCAAACTTTTTACCACCTTGCCTCGACAAGCACGAGTGCTGACACTAATCCAGAGTTTGCTGGCTTGAGCTCAGCTGGTTAATGGAGCTGCCTTGCATCGATGCTTATAAGCCAGAATCTTGATCGCTCCATAGTTTGGTTTCTCCTACAACTTTTTCCAACACCTGAAACATTTAGTGACACCGGTAAAAGTTAAAACCTCTGGGTCTAGCTCAACTCTGTGATCCTTTGTAACATAGAGCAGAAGACGAAAGCAGCCTCAGCTTGAATTAGAGTCATGCAACAGAAGGATATTTAAATATTCTGTTTGTGTGCTAAGTTTTTACATGTATGAGCCTAACAACTGGTCTAACTTCTGCCCTTTAATAAGAAAGTGATTCATCTAACAAGATGAGGCCAGATAAAACTATTATTCTCCTGTCTGTGATCAATTGTGATCAGATCGGTGTATTGGTGTCAATATTTCAAAAGCACTTTGACAAAAAAGAACTTCTTTCTAAGGGTAGGAGTGGACTTGAAAGAAAAACGTGACAAAGTGTACTTTAATTCATCACTGCTGCTCTACCTCAGTTCCCCAAAACACACTGCAAAACACTCACCAGAGGCCTCCCTCACCAGTCATTCAGTCAAAATGATAGACATGCTTAGCACAAGTCATGCCCGAGAGTAAAAGTGAGAAGAAAACAAATAAACTGAAACGCCATTTCAGTTTAATTGCGTACATTGACATTTATATGCATTGGCATATAAGCCAGCTGGCTGAAGGGATGCGAGTGATGCTGGTTTAAATGACATTTTCCATTTCTTCACTACCAAATGCCCATAGGCAGAGACATTTGCATCAAACTGGACTGCAGCAGAGGCCAGCAGGAGTACCCGGGTTTTTAAAGGAATGACAAGGTTATCCAGGTCTATAGTTACACAGTAAAAACCCTTTAAAATCAACACATTATTTGTCTTTTCACAGGTTGATATGATTTCCTCAAGTCCTTATTAAATCTTAGCGTTGTATGTCACTCAAAATCTAACAGGACTGTTATAGCAAGGGCATCTTGTAGATATTTTTGCTTGAACCAGATTTTATGGTGCATGCTGTGGTCCACAAACATTTTTCTTGAAACCAAAGTTGTTCTATTGTTTTCTGTTGTTCTATTGTCTGTTTTTTAAACTTTGACTCTCAAGGGAAATTTTTTGGCTTATATTTTTTACTGTTTTAAACAATTGCTATAAATATAAAATCTGGGTTCTAGTAACCACCCAAACATTTTCTTAAGTAGCATTTTCATTCTCTTTTACATCCTGACTGATTTGCCTTTCATCTGGTTGGTCGCTCCCATATTTCCATCTACGTAGTTCTGCTTTATGTAAAACTGTAAAATCTGGCAGTAATATACTCCAAATATTTGCCACTATGAAGTCTAATGTAACTCCTAATTTTGACAGATGACAAACATGCTGAACTCCCTCACCCAAACCAACCTAAGCATTATGGCATGACATTTTTTTCCTTGGCAGATATTGATCCCGAGGGGCTACCTCCACCTCTTACATAACCTCACACTGCCACATAGCTCCAGGAACATTTGTTAAAAAAAAAAAAAAAAAAAAAAGAAGAAAGAAAGTGCAGCAGGCCACAACGCTGCATATGTGGAACAAGTTCACTCTCGTCCAGGTGCATGCACTTCCTACCCCCTTCTTTCTTTCCTTCTCCGGACACCTACATCATCCTCCTAGATAACAGTGGAATGATTGGGTCTTCCCGGGACACAAAACCTGACTCCGAATTCCATCTGCAGGCGAACAGAAGGTGTATTGTTCCTTTAAAAATCCAAAACAACACAGGAGGTGATCTACACTCTGCAGATGGTCAATACTCACATCTGCTGGTCATCCATTTAATTAGGTAGGACCAGACCCAACAGGTGACTTTCCATGCTCCTAATTTGCATTTTCTCTCCACTCTTTGCTTCCAAACTCTTCCCCACACAGTCATATCTCACTTCTCTTTTCCTCTCACATAACATCAGCTCCAAAAGGTTTAACACACCCTGGTCAAGGTCAACCAACACCCAGCATTAACCAGTAACCCTCACAGCAGCTGCTGTTGTGAAAACCACAACAAATGCTGTCAGGGTGAGCAATGAGCTGATGGGTTGGAGCTGCTATATGTGCTTTTTTAGCAAAGTAAACTGTTCATCTGTGTTGATCCAGCAAACAAACAAAAGTGTGTCACAAAACACACAAGTGCTGCGCAGCCGAGCCTCTGAAAATAAACCCAATCCTATTACTCAATGCAGCAAGAGGTCAATGTTCATATGTAAACACCAGAAAAAATTGTTTTCATACCTAACTGAGATCATCTTATAAAAGCAGCTTATAATGGGGAGCATGAACAGAAAAGCTGAGTGAAAGAAGAATGGCACCCGTCCAGGCCCCTTCGATGTGCGAATCTGCAGAGCGCGAGTCTGAAAACGTAGTTCAGCAAGTTCAAACACAAATGAAGACGGATTAGGCTGACAGTGATCATGCAAACCCAGGCAAGTATAAAACCCTGCTGTGCGTCTTTCGTCGACTATAATGACGCGTCCTTCATAGATATGAAATCACCTAAATGTACTGACCTGCTGGTGGAAATTCCACGGTCTGTCTTTCTTTTATTTTAGTCAAAAGTGAAGAAATGCCTCGAGTGATTTGTATAAAAAAACATAATGAAATTAGGTCACAAGACAAAAGTTCACACAGGTCACCTCTTTTTACAGTGATGCTGAAAGGAAAAGATGGAAAGAAAATGCAAAAAAAAAAAAAAAAAGATCCTGAGAGATAAAACAGAGCCTCTTAAAATGCGAAGGGACCAGTCCCTCACTTGGACTAACGTCCCAGTTTTCAGCCATCATATCCCTGCCAACGCAAGCTTTGATTCTGCCAATATAAGCCAAATTTCCCTTGAGAGTCAAAGTTCAAAAACCAGACAATAGAACAACAGAAAACAATAGAACAACTTTGGTTTCAAGAAAAAATGTTTGTGAATCACAGCTCTGATGTAACTATAGTGGTGTGGCGAGTTCTTGGTGGAGGATTAACTACAAAGACAACAGCAGAAAACAAGGCAGTCTGAACTTTAGGTTAGTAGACAGAAGTAAACTCAGAAATGATAAATTATTGTGAGAAAATTAAATTCAAAATCTGAAAACAAGAACAAAGGTTTCATATTGTAATTATGGTCTTCCAATTTTTACATAATAAAATTTCTCTGTGATATACTCCCCTACAATCTAACTCTGTTTTCAACTTCTCTACCACTACGAATGTAGGGGCTGAATTCAAATGCATGAAACATTTTTATATGAACATCATTTTGAAAATGTTTCATTTTCCTGTCAGTAGTTATTTGCTACTATGTGGTGTTATTTGAAGGTTTGCAATCATGTGTTAAAATATAAAAATGTGCCAGTGTTGTGGATACACTTGTAATTTATTCTGAATTTGAATAAAACACACAGACATAAAATAACCTATAAAAGATTTTCCAACATTTTTTGCTCAATTTGATATTCGTTATTGAAGTAATTTTTAATTGCTTTTCTACAGAGCAAGCCCACAAAAAAACAACAACACACTAACCAATCTCCTTTCAGTTGCGATTTGTTTTTCCAAATAACTTAAACTATTGACTACTACGAGCTTTTTCCATTAACATGCTGAGAGCAAAACATTTCGGTGGTTCGACATGATATCAATGTATTCTGAGGCTTAAATGTTTTCCATCTCAGTGTTTTAATATTTCTAAACTGATATGACAGCCAGATCTATTTTAACAATAATAACAGGAACAGTGTTTTTGCACAACAGTGAAATTAAAGCTCAACACACAGACTGCCTTTACTTTGTCCCATTCTCTCATTGAAGCTTATTCAAAAACTGACAATGAAGAAGCCCCAAATGTGCTGGATGTCTACCCCCTAGTGGACAAATCACACATTTCTCAGCTTTCTACTGCATAGCAAACAGCAAAATCACAAAAATAGGAACAAAAATTGCTTAAAAGGTCAAATCTATGGTTCAAATAAATATGATTTGGCGCAGGTGTGAAGGTATGCAACTCCAGCAGCCCCTTCCCTTTGCCCTCAATCTTCCCCTGAATAAAGCTGTCAGGTAAATTTCCATTAACACAAGACAAACATGTGGTTTGGATGTTTATGCCAAAGCAGCGGTGAAATCCTGCAGGAGCAGTCGACTCCAAAGCCTGTAGGCAAAGAAGCCATGCACAATTAACCTGCCACACCTCTGCCAGAGACAAGTGTCGATATCCATCACCTTAATGTGCTAAATTTATGATTCATGTGTGGATCAGCTCCACATAACAAACTTTTGGTGGAAAAGCAAGTCCTGAATGTTTGAAACTGTACAATAAAACTTATTTTGTAGGAATCTGAAGGAATTTAATGCAAATAAGAAATTTTGAAAGGTAAAAATTCAGATCTTTTATATGAAAAGATATTAGTTAACATTTTCTGACAGTGAATTCATCATTGATGTAATGTTCATATCTGGTCTGAAAGGAAGGATTCTCCATCTGCTCCTAATGAGACGAGACTATTTTCAAAGTAATTGGATCAGGAGAGTTGCCCAGACTATTTAATGCGCCCACATTTCCTCTTTTTTCCTATACAGACTCCTCTCAGTCAGACACAGTGAGGTTGGCATCAGTGAAGATGATGCATGAGATTTTTTTTTTCAAGCTGATCACAAAAAATTAACATGATTCGGTTTTAAAGAAGGACAACAATATGACCAGTCTGAACCAATATCAGTACCAGACCCAATACTGATGTCATCCTTATTAGGCTGAGCCCACCCATATGAATCGTTTACCTAATTTTTTGCGAAATGTTACACAGAAAGGTTAGGGTTACACTTCAAAATGTATTTTTGCAGGTTTAGATCATTCTAAACATGCAGCATTTTATTCGTCTGTTCAAGTGGACGGTCAGTCTGCTGCAGAGCGAGGACTTTGCTGCAGCAGCTTTTCCTTCTTGGAAATATTTTAAGGATGAGAAACATGAAATACAGAATTTGCTGTGTGTTTTGGGCAAACATTCGGAGCTGAAATAATAATTAGAGAGAACATAATAAAACAAGAAAGGAGCAACAAGGAGCTTTAGAAGCTAATGGAATAACTGCTGGAAACTTTTTTTCCCCAAACTGTCAGCCTGCCATGAAATCCTGATGCGAGACTTTACACCTGTGTTGGTAATGTATATTTAGAAGGTAAGCAAATTAGCTGCAACGTAGAGCTCATAAGTCCAAATAGTCAAAAATGAATAATTCAGTGAACTGCCTTGTTGCTAAAATGTGCTAGACAACTTAATTTGACTATATGCATTTATGTATGGGAAAGATTTAATGAAAAATAAACTACATAATGTGAAAAATGCAGCCAACACTGTATAAAAGTATGTTAGCCATGTTGTGATTACGTTGGTGAGAAACATTTTGTGTCCTTCTTGGGTCTCTATGGATTTTTAAAACTGATTTTGTTTTTATATGCCAAGACACAAGGATGATTATAAGAATATTGATTGTCTTAATTTCCAACTTTCTTCTGCGACAAAACAAACAAATCTAGATGTGAGGATAGCAGAGTAGCATTAGGAATTCTTTGTACGCGTTTGAGGTTTATTTGTTCTAAGAAGTGTGCAAACTTGTAAATCTAAAAGACTACAGAGACTGTTGTTGTAATTGGTGATGCAAATGGCACTAATCACAAGAAATCTTAAATAAAAGATGTAAAATATTTTTTTTTCCATTTAACAGAAAAATGTTGTAAAGGCCAATGAATAATTAAAGACTTAAAATCAGAATAGTTTGTTAAATGACCATTTACATTTTGTTCTTGGATGTAGAAGCTTTGTAGCACCGTTTTATGAAAGCATCATAAAGCCTTCATAAAATTATTTAGAGCCCTATGGCAAAAAAAAAAAAAAAAGTCAAACTGAATGTTTCGATTAAAACCCTTTGGATCAGAAAGTATAGTTATTGAAAGGTATTTCAATTTAGACACTGGGATTGTATCAGAACAAAAACACAAACATCTGCAGATTTTCACAAAGAGCATACTTGAATCCAAAATAAACAAATACTAAAATAATAAGCTTTATTTGAAATGATTAATGACCCAATACCACATGAGAGTTGTCGGAATGTGGGGATATTATTTTCAAGTATGATACGTCTATTTATGCAAATAAGCGTTTCAGTGGAACTATTTAAGCAAATAAACTTTCAGTGGAACTAGTGATCAAATCACATGGAGAATTTTACTTGCGTTGAAAACAGCTTCAGTTCAAAAGACAATAATGGATTTCCTTCAAAGAATTTCAGGCTTTTCAAATTTCAGTCATTTAAATCGAATAAAGATGAACTGATCTGAATTTTGTTTTTGAAAAGTTTTAACCAGCTACAATTTTAGCCAACTCCGCTTTCTCTTTCAGAACTGTATTATAATGAATCAAGCTAAATTGAAGTCTTTTACACCTACTTCCCCCGAATTCATTTCAAACACCACATTAATACTGAAAAACCACAATATAAATCTTCACTCAGTCATGTAATAGTGCCAATAGTGCTGTCAACAGCACAAAACTGGTAGCACTAAGTGAGATTATTTCACTGATTGCAAAAAGAGCAAGGTTTTTGCCTGTGTCTGCAAATAATTTTTCAGTGCGTCTCCACAAATTATTTGTACCACCTTGTACTTTGAGGGTCATTAGCCTGCAGGAGTAACCACTTGCTATTGAGATTACAGTCGCAAACAGATGTGTTGACATTTTTCTCTTGGAGTTCATCAGTGTAAGAAATAATTGATCTATGAATGATCACCAGGCATCACGGACCAGCTGCAGCAAAACAGGTCTTAACCATTAGGTTTCATTAATGAAGTACAATGAGAGGCATAATTATTCTTGTTTATTAACTAAAATCATGTATGTTCAGTTGGGTTTTTTTTTCTTGGGGCAATAACAAAAGCCTAGAGAACATTTTAAACCAATTATAGGCTCTTCCATAGTTTGCAGACAATTTCTTCATCATGCATAGATGTTTGCAAGGAGAGTTTATTAATAGTCTTGATTTTAATTCAGAGAGATCGCTGCTCCGAACGCCCACTCACATCCTCACTCTCCTAGTTAATTAAAGACACCTGACTTTAATTTCTGCTTCACAAGACTGTTGTCTTTTTTTTTTTTTTGCACTTTGCTGTTCTGTTTGGAGGGTGAAATGAGAAGGGCTACAAATCTGAGAGTAGGTAATCACAGAGCCCATCAATGTGTATAAAGGAGGACTTGCAGGGAAAAAGTACAGGTTATTTTAGACAGCCCTATTCTGGTTCCAGGAGATCACTGTGATACTTGATATACAGAGATATGGTGTAGTGAGTCTGTTTGGTCAGTATGAACAAGAAAAGACAAAAATTGTGAGAAGCTTCCTTGTTGAAGCTTAGAGGTCAATGCATGTTTTTCATCCAAATTGATTGGATGAATTAAAATAATGCTGCATATTAATTTGCATTTTATTTTTTGCTTTTTGCTCTTGATGCTGAACAACATGAAGTATGACAAAAGATTTCAAAAAGCAACAAATCCTGCTTACATCTAAAGAAATTAAAAGAATATATATAAAAAATTTTAAACTTCTTGGAAAGAGTTACTAAGCCATTCCTGAGACTTTTACAGTACTTTGAGTTTGGAGCCGCATTGATTAGAAGACTAGGTTTTCTAATTTAGTCAAGTTGTCCTTGTCTATTAAATCTGAAGCATTTAAGTGTCACCGAAAAACAAAAACAGATGTGAGGAGGTGACTACTTTTCAAAGCACTGTATATTTTAATTCATATTTTTCAAAACATCATAAACAAGACTTGCAAGTAAACTTTAAAGCAAAACTACAAGCTCTTATAGATGGCTTAACTCACTACTGCTGTTGGCCTGATGGTTGGAGCAGCGGCGGAAATTGGTCATTCAAAAATAGACACTAGATTGCAAAGACCATCTTGTGTTTCAGCATCTTGATTTAATCAGACAAAGACAATTAAAAGCTCCTCCGTCTGAAAGGAAGTGGAAGTGGTGCCATTCATCACGCAAATACTGTAGTGCTCTCTCATGTCTGCATAAAATCACTTTGGTGACTCATACCAGTTTTTTTTATTTTTTAGGAAAAATATAAACAAATGCAAAAACATCTGAATATGCAATTTTAAAAAAAAAACAGCTAAGAAAGTAATAAATATTGTCCAGCATAAAAATCAAGCATTACTCCAACAGTTTAAATGTAAATTTGAGCAAAATAAAAGGTGTAAGGAAACACTAAAAGAAATGCAAGAAAGTGCATTAGAAAACCACAAGACTGTCAGTGATGATATCTGTAGCTGTATAATAAACACTTTGAATACTTATTATCCAGGGCTAGTTTTGCAAAGGAGTTTGAATACTGCCTTGGGGGACCCACATACCGGCAGAGATTATAGCAGCACAAAAAACAAAGCACACAAACACCACCAGGAGTGTAAGGAGTACTTACAATCCTTTTTCTCAGAGGTGCCACAATAAACACATAGGGGGACACTTGGGATCATGCAATCAAGGAAAAAAAAAAATCTAAATCTAAAACCTCTCTTTCCTTGGAAGGCCAATTTCTCTTTCCTTGGAAGGCCCCAGTTATCTGCCTTGAAACCAGTATGATTCATTATATGGGCTATGGATTTCATTGTTGAGTGAGGGAAAAGAACTCCTCACAACCCACTCAAAATTTAGGAGCAATATTTGTTATTTGCTTCGTCTCTCAACTGCTTCTGCAGTTAAAGGCTTTTTTTTTTTTTCTAATAATGGTGATTTATAGCTTTCTACAACATTAATGCCACATGACACACACACATCAAAAAGGCTTTTTGATGGCTTTTAGACATTTTAAATGTCCAGGAGTGAAATATTCTACAAACCAAATCCTGAATGGTCTCCACTGTGCAGCCCTATAAATTCAGGCTTTTAAGCCACTTGGACTGCTGACTGGCAACTTTGGTATCTTCCAAGTATCCAAGAAAGTATCCAAGAAAGACAAAGCGTTGTAGAACAGATAAGTTATAAAACTATATTCAAGCCTTTGAACGTCTCACAGAGAAAGCAAAATAGCATTTATCGGAGAGGCCTCCAGAGGGTGGGGGTAATTCTGAGGGATCTGTAGAGAACAACAGCTAAAGTGGAATAAGCTTAACAGGACAACTAAACAAGTCTGACCTTTAACAAAGAGTGAAACATATGAAAACAGGAGCAATTATGGGCGAAAAAAAGCTAACCTGGCCAGTGCCTTCCTACTCGATTCTGTTCTATTCTCATCTCCCTTCTCCGCCAGGGCTTTTGTTTACAGTGCAAGCAATTTCCAGTAAACTTAACAGCGTCAAACTGGTGCATTACATATGTCACAGCTAAACGTTAGCAACTGGGTAAAATTTAAAACTTCAGCAAACTCCATGCCTCTAGCAAGCAATTGTTTCTCAATAACTAAGAGTCCAGATCTTCTGTGCGAAGCAAAGTGTAGAACAAGAGGCTGCTTTTTACCAGGGTAGAGAAAACCTGTTTTGGGTTGGAAAAGACTTGAGTTTGGGGCAAAGACTAAGACCTCCTGAGTAACGTGTGGCACACACGTTTTACAGATCTGAAATGTGTATTCTACACAGATCTGAAATGTGTATTCTACACATTTCAGATCTGTATTCCATGAATAAACTTTTCTCCTATGTCATAGTTTTACACAGCTTTCTGTTGGCCTGTCATCTAAAATCTCAATAAAAAAATAATGATGCCCGGGGTTTTAATGCAACAAAATATGAAGAACTGCATGGACATTTCAGTTGTATTTGCAAACAAGTAGTTTTAAGAGGATTCTGTAAATAATGTTTTATACCAATAAAGAGCTCAGTAGATCCATTGATACTTTTAGTTCTGGTGAATATACTCAGTTGCACAATAAATCATCAATTAGAGATCCCTTAAAGTTACTAAGACTTATTTGTACTGTATTTTGGACCGTTTTCCTGTTTAACCACCAACTGAGCTGCGAACAAAACCTCAAGATTTTTTTCTGTTCCTCACTGAGGACCTCCTAAGCTAAAGTGAATTAGTCTATATTTTCAAGTGTTTTCAGGTTAAATGAGAATAGTTCTGGCAAAAACCAAAACCTTCCTTTCTCCAAAAAAAAAAAAAGAAAGCAAATATTATTTTTCCTCTTTAATTGGTCAGAGACTGACAGATACTTGGTGTACTAGACCTCCCCTCAGTGTTTCCAGATGAAACCTCCCTTAGACCTCAATTTAAAATGGCTTCCAGTGTTGCCTGGAAAAAAATATTAATTACCACAGTGTATTTCTGCTCACTGAAAGGAGGAGGAAAGAATTCACGAAATAAAGAGTTGCACAAACACGAAAATACTGTCAGACCAAAGGAATTTGTTTATGCTAAAAAAAGGTGCAAAAATGTGGAGAGGCAGCCGAAAAGAGCAAGATTTGTACAAAACCTTCTCCAGACCAGACAGACGGGAAAGGAGTTGATCATATCAAACTTGGATATCTGTTGGCATATTAAATAGCCCAATGCTATTTAATAAGCACACTACATGCTTATTAAATAGTATTTAATAAGCATTTAATGCTTATTAAATAGCATTCAATGCTATTTAATAGCAACAGTTTGCACTGGCTGCTATTAAATTTGTGCTTTTCAGGAAGCACAAATCTGAAATACAGTGCAGCAATTGTATATTTAGGACTCCGTGAAAGTAGATAAAACCATCAGGAGGGGGAGTAACCTCCTGTGCAGCTGTGACATGTCAGCTAAACAGAGAGGCCATGTTGCTGTGATGTGGACTGATAATGTGCTGCATATCACAGGGAGGAAATGGACTAGTTATTGTTATGACATCAAAAGGTTTGGGTGGTCCACACATGGATGAAGACATACGCATTCCCACAGGGCTGCAGCGACAGCAAGCATGCACAAGTATATCTATGCAAACATTCCTTGATAGAAGCCGTGTGAACACCTGCCATTTTCATATGCGTCAGAAGCTGCACAGCGATGCATACACAGACCTAGAAAGGCAAGCAAAGGATTCACTCAGACTTTTATATACAAACCTAATCTGAGGTGTGCATTTCCCTCGTAACCAGTGCAAATTGTTGACAATGTCACGTTAACACAGACAAGCATTTCCAGTAATGACTCAGGTCTTGATGAGTCATTTCTGAATTGCTCGCTTAACGATACCAAATGAATGCAGAGGAAGAAGAGCAACAGGATAATGTGATCTTCATGGCAGAACAGAATGAGAGCCGATTCTGGGATTCATTGTGTACTTTTTGTTGGTCATCACTAATTGCATTAGGCTTATATTCATAGCCTGAAGTAATGTACAGTAAGGCACTTAGATTTGGAGGTCATATTACTTTATTTTAAAATACAATCAATCAGAACAGAGCAGAGGGAAACATTTTTGTATCCTGTTACCAGGAACAAGGCCAAGAACGGGTCTCACTCATGCAGAAAGGAAAACAAACAGCCTCAGCTACAAAGAGCGAAAAGAGCTCGTAATGGGTTTGGATGACAGAAAAAAAAAAGATACAGCAGGGCTGCTTTCGTAGTATCCTGTTCACACAGGTTATGTTCAAACACAGATTCACACAAACAAACAGAGGCAATCACTGTGTATGACAGCCCCCCAGACAGGGACTGCCCCCAGGCACACCACTGCCCATAAATCACTTCACACTTTGAAGGTAATGAGCCATTAGGAAACAGGGAGGGGTGAGTGGAGTGGAGGGGATGAGGTTCACCTCAAATTTGGAGCCCGTGACAGCTCTACATCCTTTGGCTGTGCTGCATGAAACATGATTATTTATCAGATAATAAAGTAGCCTGGATGAAGGTTGTAAGATTTGCATTGCATTTACTGATGCTGTGTGTTTTATCTTTGAAAAACAAAATCCTTAAGGCGAAATATTTTCCAGTTCCAGAAAATCTAGAAATCTTAACAGCATGAGACGTAAATAAACCACAAAACATCGTTGTTGTTTTTTTAAGCAGAAAGGTAATTTTAAAATGCAATTTTTTTGACACAAAGCATTGTTTACATCAAAGGTGGATCAGCATTTCACTATGTTGATGGTAATACAGGGTCATTATTAATATCCATCGGGAAGTCTGGCATTACAAAATGCTGTAAACTTGAAAACTAGATGCATGACAAATGAAGTAGTGAAGTAGTGATACAGCAGAATGAACCAATACATTTTTTAGCTAGAGAGATAATCTATGCAAGAATATTGCATGAACTCAAGGGAAGAAACAAGCCAAATATGGGGGAAGAAAACAACACAGTTCATCCCAGAGTTTAATTAGTTTGAGCAGTGAGTCAACAACCAGCAGGAGGCAGCTGCAGGTAGAGTTTGTGAACATAAAGTTTATCTGATAGGAAAAGACTTTTTATATAGTACTTTTCACTTTTTCTGTGTCTTCTGTCCGTACAAAATAACTTGCTCATGTCCAAAGTTCACATAAATCAGTAATTTCTCTCTTCAAATATGTCACAATAATTAGATGCAAATGTCCTTCACCCCCATGTGCCTCAACCAAATAAAAGAAAAAATGTTGGATAGCAAATGAGAATTTTTACTTCTTTTCTATCCACCACATGTGTAGCATTAGCGTACAGTGACTTTTTTGAACCAAACATATTTTGACAACTACATTCAAGAGACAAAGCGAAACCCTGATAAAAACATAAAATGTTTTTATAGAGACAAGTGAGACATGCGTTTCCTGTTTAATGTGAAGTTGATGCAGTGAACATCAGACTAAAAATACTGGAGAGAACCGGAGCAGAGGTCCGAGTGTATCCAATCTGGACTTTTTTAAATTTCAGTTTTTGCCCCATGGGGTCATTCATCAGCTCCACAGATCTCTTAAATCCCACAGTAGGATACAGGTTTGTTAAGTCTTTAAGCTCCTTCTCTGATCCACACTCCCCTTCTCGCTGGAGGAATTGCTTTATAATGCCTGAAGGTATGGTAGTCATGTATGAACTCAAATTCAAAAACATCTCCCTTCATTCTTACATTTCATTTTTCCATGCTTTTTTTATTTATTTATTTTTTTACATATTTCAAAACATTAAATACTGTATAATTATTTTGAGTAACAACTGAACGGCAAAGTTAAAAGTTTAAAGGTTAGGGAAATTCCTAGATTCTTGCATACATTTTAATTAATATTTCTATTTATTGCATTGAAAAGTACAGATTTGTTTTGTGGTTGGAGAAAGTTAATTTTAAAAAGGAGAGATACATCCACTGTGATAACTTTTTAGATGTTCACCATAAAATGTTAAGTGTAAAAACATGATTAACAATTTTTTAAAACTAAATTTAAAGAATATCAATATATGTTACATCTCAACAGAAAATGAAATCCAACTTTTTCAAAAAAACATAATTGCTTAAAAGTATCTATAAACTGTTTCTCAGATTCAAAGTTATTTGTCATTTCAATAATAAACAATATACATTTAAATAAAACAATGATCTTCAGGACCACAAACTAAAAGCTTAAACTAAAGAACTACTCTGCCTAAAATACATAGCACTGCCTCCTAGTGTCTAGACCAGGTGCAACTCCTCAAAGCACTAAATGACCAGCAATATTCTCCAACTGTGGTGCCAAAACTTCACAACTTCTTCTGTGAATAATGATACAGAGAGCTGTGTTGACATTTTAGGGGGTGGCCTGTTGATAACATTCGGCACAAGATTAAAAAAAAAAAATCCAAATCTCCATTTGAAGAACATCATGAGCAGGTCAGGAATGCAGACATCTAGCTTGCGTTCCTTAGCCGAAACCAAAAGCATAACACAATTAACATGACAAATTAAAAATAGGAAAAATATCTGGCTACCCCCTCATTGCTAACTCTTCTGAAAAACAACCTAGATGACTTTAATGCATCTCTACTATATTGTCAGGGAAAAGAAAATTCATTCACTTCAATGTTCAATTTTCAAAATTCTAGATGTTTTACTTTCATTCTACTGATGGTAGAAATAAAATAAAACCTCTATGAGATCGAGAAGTATAACATGCAAATGATCAGTGGCTACATGCTCAAAGATTCTCAGAGTTCTCTCAGAGAGCTCCCATCTTAGCCTAAATATAGCCTGCCAATGAGACCCAGCTTAAGAGCGACTGAGTCAGCTGCCGAGAGAGACTGAGCAAGGAGTCGACAGACATTCCTAACTTAGTGAGTAGATGACGTTGAGCCTGTTGCTAGATGTGACATTGTCTTGTAGGGACTGGGACTGGTTGATACATAAGACATAAATAAAAAAAATACATACAATGAACAAATCATTGGATCTAAACCGGATTTTTTTTAAAAAGTGTTGTTAACAAAACTAGGCAAAATTGAATTAGCATGCTTTATCCCATCTTGTTTACATCCTTATCATTATTTTGTTTTGCCTGGTCATTTTGCTATGTCTTTTACTTATCATTGTGGACCCTCAGTTGTCAGAAATTCGTTGACAGCCTGCTTGTACAAAACAGTTTGATATGACGAAATGTCCAATATAAAATGGGAAAATAAAGGATGAGAAAGTCGAATGAGACAGAGGAGTAATGCCTGTTGTTGGCACAGCTCTAACCCTTATACGGATAATGTCTCTCCTTTCTGTGAATCTTTAAGGAATGTTCCCTCGTTTAGAGGATTCTAGTAATGCTAAAAGAATTACTAAAATTCCTTTAGTAATTCTCTATTCTTTTAGTAAGTTATCCAAAGGTTAGATTGTGCAATGCTTAGAATAACACCAAAAACTCTAAGAGTACAGTCTCCAACTCCCCAAGCTTCAGGCTGTTTTGACGGCACCATTAGAACAAGCATGAGCAAGTCAGTCTGGTTTGGAAGGGATGACAGAGAAAAGCTCTTCTACCTAAAAACAACATGGCAGCATTAAGCCGTTTGCAAAGTTGCATTTGAGTGAACCAAAAGACTTCTGGGACAATACCCAGTGGGTAGTCCGACTATATTGTCATATTGGATGAAAACTACTATCAGAAAAAAGTAGAAATCATCTCATAGCACCTGTAATGAACAGTGATGGTCTTGATCTGTACACCATAAAGTCCTCTGTAACTTTCCTCTTGTAATAGGATAATAACTCCAAACTCAGCAGATAGCCTAAAATACTTGGGGAAAAAAAGAAGTGTTGGAGTTTAGACCTTAACCCGATTGAAGTGTTGTGGTGATACTGTGCAGAAAGAAGTACCTACCTCAATATACTGAAGCACTGTTCTAAGAAATAGCAGGAAACTCGTAAAATTAGACAAGATATTGCTGCTAAAGACGGTGTGTAATATGGACTGTATTTAGTTTATGACAGACTATGCTTACTGGAATTCAAAATGCAATTTAATATATCTTCTTATCAGAGAGAAAAACATTCATTACAAATTTATAGGAGCAAAAACTATTTTCATGTTGCCGAGATTAAATTTTAACAGTCATAAAAGTTGACAGCAAAATATTACAAGTACTTGACTTTCAGTGACCCAGTTAGGTTTTCTGTCCAGTGCTGTTTATTCCAATCGGGTTCTCCACAGAAGAGCTTTGTTGTCAGCTCTGTCGTGTCCCATCTATCTCAAAACTTCACTAGAAGCAGTGCATTTCACGATTTATTGTGCTATGACTGACTTGAAAATAGACTAAACATTGTGACAAAGAGTGAAGAAACGGATCAAGCTGCACAAATGTGTTCAGAAGTTTGTTTCAGGCTGAGTGGGAAAGTACTTCAAACACCAAAAGGACCCATGTTTCTTTGAAAATGGTTTCCTGAAAATATCTTAAGAGTGGAGAAACTCCCTCAGTATTGAGATTTTTGATATTTATTCAGAAAAAGATATTTGTGAATTTTCCATAAAAAATTAAATGGGAACATATTTTTTGGATATTCTCATACAGTATATAGTTGAATGTTTGTTTGTTTTTTTTGCTTGATAAAATTTTAGACATAGCCTTTGAGACACAGCACCTTGAAAAGTATTCATACTTCTTGCTGCATTTCTGTTGCACATATTTGTGCTGTTAACTGCACTTTGAATATTAAGAGCAGCTCATACAAGGCAGATTTTGTGATGTGATATTTTCAAATAGCGTTGGCAAATGCGAGCTGCAACCTGAGTGAGACAAGATGCTTTCTGTCCCCTGATTCACAGTATGCTGGCAGCAGCAGCTTTAAGGAGAAAACTGCAAATCAGCTATGATTTTCATCACAATCAGTCCAGTAGTAGCAAATCACACCAGAGTTCATTCGGAACCGGACCAAGACCACCTCAGACAGTGTGTTTCAGTCTGATTGTTTGGTCCATGCTAGTTTTCAGTTGAGTGTATTCACACCTGCACAAATGGTCTGGACCAATGGGGGAAACAAACTCTGGTCTGTTTAATGCAGACCAAATGTGTCAGATGTGAATAATCCCCAAGATGCATCTCTGCTCCAGCATGTCTAAAGTCCTGAGGCACATCTCCATTAGAACATAAGGGATACATGCATTGTAATGGTAAGAATTTATGCAAACTTGATTAGTTTTGAACTTACAGTTTGAGTTCCTGTCTCATTTGCTCGGCTGCTTTGTCACTCCCCCTATCAGAGATAAGAAAATATGAAGTTATTTTATACGCAAAGAGCATCATTCAAAGTAAATTCTAAATCTGGGAGGACAACTTTGATATGATTTTCCAAAGGCAGAGGAAAACAGTCACACATAAAATGCTGATGTAGACACACTTGGACAAGAAGCGATCCAACAAAAACTTACAGGATCCAAATTAAAACATTTTTCTTGCAGTTTAATAGTCATCCATTTAAAAAAAAAAAAAAAAAAAAGTAAGCTTTCTTCTGTACAAGTCACTTTATACACAGTACCTTAATAGTTTCATGCAAAAATAATTCTGGGAAGACAAGCAACGTAAAATGTTAATAAATCGATAAAATGACAATAGAACAACCACACCCAGCCTCTGCAGCAGTAAGAAGTACAAAGCCAATTTCTGAGAGCACATTATTTTTGATAATACGCACAGGAAGGTTTCTTTGTGCTACATGTGGAGCAGCAACTAATAAAATTCAGATGAATCCCAGGTTGACTATTGATATGAAGGCCAGTAGTTGGAGTGTTCTGGAAAGATCCACAAACTAAATATATCATGTCTTGCACTGACTGAAGCTGTACCAGTTCTTTAAATTAGAATACCTCTGTTCATTTATTCAAGAATCCAATGACAGAAAACAGCATAGATTGCAGAGGAACACAAGGCTGTATGACTTTTTAGTTGCTTTAAAACAGACATTTATTTTGATAACATTATCCAAAATTTGGAGACACCACATTTTAGATTTACTGCCTTTCAGAAAGACACAGCATACAGTTGTTTGCGTGAGCATCCAAGGCCCTTTGAATCATCTTAGGGTTAAGAAAAATGTCCTCATTGCCTCCAGCATCAGATGATGTATTACTGGAAATGCTGACAATGAGACAGATTTTTTTAAAACCAGCTAAGCCCACGAGCCTAATTCCAGCTGAACTTATTCAAGCTGCATAGTTATTTGACAAAAAGATCTAAATCAGAACATTCACTCTTACAAGTAAAAAAGAAAAGAAAAACTAACAAGTTTCAAAGAAAATTGTAGATTTTTAAACCTAGCTTTTTTGAAGAACCTAAGCATTTGGTAAATAAGCCACTCAAAGTTATAATGTATTTGATGTAAATATAGAAATGCTCTCTTTCCAGACTCTATGCAAAAAAACTGGAGGGAAATGACTTTCGATAACGCAGGAAAAACAATGAACTTACAATTCAAACAAAAGACAACACTGGAACCTACAAGCAACCAGGGGCATGGAAGGAGAGCAACAGAAGGAGCCAGTGGAAAACGATGAGACAGAGGGGCTTAAATATACCGAGGAAGGCACGGAAGTGATCAAGAAGCCAGAAAACTAATGACAGATGCAGCTGGGGAAAGGAGCAGTTAAAGCAGTTAAAGACAAAAATAAGACAATGATTAACAGCTGTGGTCAGGAGAACAATGGTGAGCGGAGGGAAGGTGAAGACAAACAGACACAAAAAGAATGAAAGGGAAAAATAAATCTGAACCATAAACCGAAATGAACACGAATCTGATGAAACAAATCATAAACACAAACAATGAGAATAGCTGAACAAAAAGGATGAACTTTGAACACAAGATAAATATGTTGCCAAACTCAGATGTAAGAAAGCAAACCGGAAATGATCAAAACAGAAAACAGAATAAACTAAAAGTCCAAACACCTATAGATCATGACAATATTGAACGATACCAGATAAACTGTGCGCACAACTTCCTCCTCAAAAACACCATCTGCTAATTTGTACAAGATGCATCCCACATGTGAATCAACCATTTTTGTTTTGTACAATTGGGCAAAAGAAAGAAAGGACACCATCTATTCATCATGCTGTTCATTCTCATAAGACATCCTACTCTCAAGATTATCCAGAGGAGAAAGCTTCAGCGGTAGATTACAACAGCCACATATGGGAGACATTATTTGCAATTACAATACAGTAGTTGAGACCCATATACAAGCTATACAACATATACACAGCAAAGCCGCAGTGTGTGTCTAAATCAAAGAGAAAGGAGTGGTGTGAATGAGAGCTGCTAAACAAAAGCTCTGGAAAAAAGAGGCCTCTTTGTGCAAATGAAGCAGACTGAGAGGAGGAAACAATAAAGTCAGGCTTTATAAACAACATTTTCTGACAGCTAAGCATGCGTGGCTGAGACAAAGTGTCAGAGGAATATAATTAAATTCTTCTCACATGCATGAGTGTTTAGAGCACACATAATCACGTTAGGTCTTTAGTTGATGTTCTCTATATGTTTATGTGTACTAGAGAGCAGCATGTAATTAAAGTAATCACGTGCTGCATGTTTTTCACCCCTACTGTGGTCTGGAAATTCACCATGTGCAAAAAAGTGTCGCCCTCCTGAAAATGAATAATTTCCACTCAAGCCCCTCCAACCACACTAATGAGAGTCAGAATCTGTAATGACAATTGGGCTGCAAAATTACAAGCTATTTTCTTTATAGCTCACCTCTGAGAGGGAAACATGTTGTTCCTTGCATATGGTTTGAATAAAGGTGGACTGGATACATTTAGTGGATTGTATTGAAAAGCTGTCATTTTAAAATCCCTTCATTCAGGGCTCATGTACTACTTAATTTAACTTTACTAAGCCAAACATCTTGCAGCATCTATGGGAAAAACAGTCAAAAGACTGGCGCAAATACGGTTAGCGCATGAGGATACAATTTTTCCCCAACACATTAGAGGGAACATCACTCTCAGGTTACAATGAACAGCATCATGACGGCCCAGTTGAATATTTTTGGCTTTATATGAGGGCAGCTTGGACGAAAATGTTGGTGCTTGTGTCAGCTGGATTGATGTTTTGCTGAGTGTTGCTAACTAAGAACAGAGCAGTGTTCTCTACAAGATGCGAATTAGAAGTACCTGATATTCTCAAGGCTAACTTAGAAACCTAACGAAACGGCAACAGATTCACAACCAGCCCAGCGCCAACAACTGTTCTCCTTTACATGTCAAACAAATTAGTGAAACAAAGGCAAGTAATGATGCCAATTCATACTTGGAATGTGCAATGTTCTTTGATCCCATCAGTCTCATCAGCTTGTAAAACTTCATGTGCAAATTTTGCTCAAAAGAATTAGCTTTCAAACAAAAAACGTGGCTCACTCCAGACTGATGCTACAAGTCAACATGAAGGTGATTTTATCCAACACATTCTCACTCCCGACTCGTCATATATTGACACTCTAGCAGGTTCCCTCAGCGTCACATGTTGACCTGAGGGTACCCCCTTCGCGTCAAAAATTAACGAGAAGTGTTCTCGCACGAAGGGGGTACCCGATGCGTCAACATGTGACACTGAGGGAACCTGCAAAAGCGTCAATATATGACGAGTCGGGAAGTAAACCTAAACCTAAAGCTAACACACAGTTAGGTTTAGGCACACACACTTTGAAGTTAGGGTTAGGGAAAACACACCGGGTAGGGGCTCATAAACGGCACGCTTGGCCAGTAGGGTACTGGGTAGTGGGAAGGAAGATAGCATGGAGGTCCAGGAGGAACCCTTCTCGTCAATTATTGACGCGAAGGGGGTACCCTCAGCGTCAACATGTGATGCTGAGGGTACCTGCAAAAGCGTCAATATATGACGAGTAGGGAGTGAGAATGGGTTGTTTTATCACCATCTGACTTGTCTTCCTCTGTTGTAGAGTTTGGGAGCCTCTACGCTGCTGACACCTGTGGCCTCCCAACAACACTGTAACAGAAAGTGGGATAACACAAAATAAATATGTTCCCAAACTCATCTTGTCTTAGTCATTCATCTGTGCATTTTTTTTTCGGCAGAAAATTGAAGCAAGGTTGTTTTTGCTTCTTTTTAAACACACCCAGCTGTTTTCCCCATTTCTCTCATGTTTTTAACCCATTGCAGATGATTTAGGCAGATGTACTTTCGCCTTCCAAAAATCTCATTTTGTTAAGTTACATTCACAAGCCTCAATGGGTTTTGTTTTGGTATTTTATGTAATAGACCACCACAAAGAAGTGCATGGTTGTGGAACTGAAGAAAAACATGCATGATTTTCAAAAAAATAACCTAAAGAGTGGTGTGCATTTGTTGTTTGTAGTAGGCTGAACTCCCACAAGACTTTGTAAACTAACCTGTTGCTGCAAATACAGCAGGGAAGTCTTTTGGAGTCTCTACTGCCTTTACATTTCAAACAATAGAAGCTTTTGCCTATTTTGCAGCATAGTTCAAGCTTAGTCAGATTGAATGAAGAGTGTTGCCATAGATTCAGACTAGACTTTGACCTCAGACTTTGTCCTCAACTTGACTCCATTCATCTTTCCATAAACTCTGATCAGATTTCCTGTCCCTACTGAAGAAAATAATTCCCTCAGCATGATTAGTTTTCTGTCACAAGTAGCATTTTTATTTAGCAGTAAGGGGTTAAAAAAAGGTAAATAAAAAAAACACATGGTATGTTTAGTTCTATTACATAAAATCTCATTTAAATATAGGTAGATCTGGCAACCAAAGCTTCATGTTCACTGATATGATACATATCCTGCCTTCAAGAATAACCCTCTGTGGATAAGCTTCTATGAATTCACTATGGAATGTATTCTTTTAATACATTTAGTATATGTTTACATATGAATGTAGTACTCTACTCAGAGGTATCTAAGCACACACCATCCAAAATTCTCTCATCAACTCAACAAATCCACAGATGTGTCCGTCCTGATCTCCTTGTTTCCTCAGTCCACCCAGATTCATATCCTCCCTCAGTGGTCTTCATAAAATCCCACCACCCACTTTTTATGTGTCACTTCCACTCAATCTACTCAATCTAAAGGGACTCTGTGACTGTCTAAGCTCATTGTGTGAGACTCTTGAGCCCCTCACTAACCCACAGATGCTTGAAGCCTGTGAGGCTATTAGGACACCGGGTCCCTGACATGTGGAAGCAATCATAGAAGACAAAGATGAAGTGATATGCAAAACTATTGAAAATATGGATGAAGATCTGATGTCGAACTAAAATATAGTCTCCCAGCAACAGCTCAAATGTATTAGATGTAGGTATCTCACAGCTAAAATCTTGATAATTGATGACAGCAATAAAATGTCTTATCATATTACATAGAAGGACCTCGAACGTTCAGTAGATATTAGATAAACCTAGTATTAAGTGAAAGTTATTGCTTCAGTGAGGCAATTTGGCTGACAAGATTAAATTGTTAAACAATATAAGTGGATTAACTGTGAGTAACAGAATAAAATATTTTATTATTTGATCCTTTTCTGTGTTGCATACATGACTTGTAAACTCTTCCATATTTGGGCGCAGCCACACAGCTTAGCGTATTCTGTTGGTATTTCATGTGACAGATCAACAGAGTACTACTAGCTTTTCCTTCTTTTGGTTTGTTATTTTGTTTGTATTTCTTTTTAATTCCTGTAAAGCCCTTTGTATTACCTTGTTGCTGAAAATGTGTTATATAAATAAAATTACCTTTACCTTTACCTTTAATCTTCCCATTTAACAATTTTCTTTTTCTTTAACATAGAAGGTAGTTCTGGAATAGTTCTTCTGTGTATGGTTGGTCTTTACAAAACCTTTTTAAAACTGAGTTGTTTTTTCCTCATTTTCAGTGTGGGGATTGACGCAGGGATTGCTGCAAAATCGCCCACTGTGTGAAATCAACTACTCACTTTCGCTATATGTTTTTTTCAGTAAAAGTCAGCCACTTCACGCAATTGGCTGGGTTTCCTTTAGATAGAAAACCTTTCACCAATTGGAATAATAGATTAATGTATTTGTATAACTACAATGAATCTAAAATGTATAAATTGTGAATCAAATGTCTAAATTGCCAGCGACAGACTGGCGATCTGTCCAGGGTGCACCCCGTCTCTCGCCTGGAACGTTAACTGGAGATTGGCACCAGCACCTCTTGACCCCACTAGGGACAAGAGTGTTAGAAAATGAATGGATGTCTAAATTACAAATCAAACTCAAATAACTTTGAATTGACTTTATATTTCTGAATATAAACTAGGTATTCGCTGTGAATTTGCATTTTAAAAAAATAATTCAACAGAACTGAATTGTCTTTCAGAGGTTTTCTGTTTGGAAATGACAGCTAAAAAAACTATACTTGAATAACTTAAAATAGCAAGTCGATCAATATTTATAGCATTCTCAATTGATCAATGGAAAGCTTTTGCTGGCATAATCTTCCCTGCCATCACACAAATTTTTGGCTCTAAAACATAAATTTCTTATCTAAAGCAACAACATGTTGGTACAATTAAAATATTATTTTCAGGCTAAATCTGCCAGGGGTATTATTGACTTTTGCCTCAAGACTTAAAATTTTATATCACAGCATCACAAAAGTTGTAATCAATATATTTTTTGAGTTTTCTGGAGTTCTTTCAATATTTTTCTCTCTATTTTGACCCCTTTTGCCCCATTTTCAACCCATTTTCTTTACCCTCTAAAAGGGAGAACATGCAGTGTAGACAACCTGAAGAACATTGGACTTCATGAAACGTAATGTGAAAAAAAAGAGCTTTTCAGTCACCTGTAGATCTCATCTGTAGAGTGTTTTTTTTTCCATATCCATGCAGTCAAAGCCTCACATAAGACAAATAATGCTCATTCACTGAGGTTCACTATCACAAAGAGTGAGAAAAATGTTCATTCTCTACATCTGCAAAGTTGATAGAGACTAACCCTGAAGTCTTACAACTTAAGTATTGAATGTAAATACATTCAACATTTTAATATAAATTTTCTCAAATGTATCACATAAAATTGAAGAATGTAGTTGTTATGTGAAGTTGGGAAAGCTGCTGTGTAATTAAAATTGATTTCATCCATGTGGCCCTATTCACACACTTTTATAAACAAAGTTAGTTCCATAGGTAATCAGGAAAACAAAGTATAGATTTAAAGAATATACAAAACTATGCAAAATCCTTGATGACATCTGCAGTGATTTGGAAACAAAACATAGAGGGCAAAACGTTGTATAGTTTTCATGTATTTAAAGTCAATATTAGCTTTTACCACCAGTTTTTGCCAACATAGTCTGAACAATAAAACTTTGTAATTTCCTTAAGTGCTCTTCAGGAGTAGTTCTGCAAACTGCTTGTTCAATTTTTTTTTTTTTGGAATCTTGGCTGCAGTTTGTTCCATTAAGTGTCTCGATGAACCCACACACTCCTTTCAGAATTGCTGAGGTCCAGACTCTGGGGAGACCGATCCGTGACGGAGATTGTTATACGGTATGATTTTCAGTCCAGATATGCTTTTACTGAATTTGAAGTGTGCTTGGGATAAAACTTAACCTTTAAGCTGCGTAGTGTCAAGACAAATCTAATCAGTTTTTTTTTTTTGTATTCTTAATACTATCCCTTTTTGAAAAAAAATCCTCAAAAATCCCTGGTTAAAATGCAGCTAGAGCCCTTTTCACTTTTAAAAAATGCAGATATAAACTGATTTACCTCTGACCTCACAGGATTTAAACTAAAATTGTCACATCTGAATGAAATTGCCCAGAAAAACCTGTTGCTTCCTATTTTCACTTAACATCCTGTTTAAATTGGCATAAATCAGTCTTTTCTCTGTGCTTCCCCTTCTTGAGAATAGCTTTTTGACACCCACAGTTCCACTGAATGTGCTTCTGATGAGGTTTTGGCAAACCTCAACGGATCAAATAAAGAGCCAAATGAATCTCTCAGGTTCTGTTAAGTTTTTGTTAGACTTTTCTCCACCATCTTAAAAAAAAATAAAAAATAAAGTTCATCTGCTTTGCTCAACATTTTCTTTTATGACACTCAATCCAAATCTTGGGACAGCATTTTATGGCTGTAAAACTTAACATACTCAGCAGGGAAAAAAAAGAAATTACTAAGACTGAGGACACTAGAATATTTTTTGACATCTGTAGATGTCTGCATCAGTTCTTTTTTTAAAGGTTTTATTGGCTCAGGTGGCCTTTATTTGATAGTGAATTGACAGGAAAGTGGATAACAAGAGAAGGGGGAAGACATGCAGCAAAGGTGGACAGGCCGGGAATCGAGCCTGCACCAGCCGCGTCGAGGACTAAGATCCATTTTAAGCTGATCCATTTTATGAAGTTCTGCAACATTTAATCAGTGCAAATTCTAATATCTTCTATTATCACCACATGCTGGTATGTTTGATCCTTCCACTTTGGATTTGTTGTGTCTTTGGGTGATTTTCCTCATATTTCCATTTGAATCCATTCACACTTCTGCCTGCTCTGAACACTGCAGAGAGCTCCTGTGGGTGTGTGTCATGGAAAAGTGCCAACTAAAACTAGAAGCCTTGATAGACACAGTAAAGAATTGCGACGTTGACAAAGTTAAGTGTTGATAAGAGCCAACAACCATTGAATTTTTTCAGCTAACTGGTTTCTGGCATGTGTGGCTTGCATCAACACCCTATTCTACGGTACCGTACTATTCTGCAGTTTTGGCACATATACAAATTCTATGTAGTATATGGAATGGACAGAATCACTCAACTTGAAGACTTCTCTCTTTTTAGTCTCTTTTCCAAACTTTCTTCTTTTGTATTAACTGGAATGAAGCCAGTTACACAGGCTGTCCTGCAGGTGCAGACAGGGTGAGGCTAAGATGAGGTGATAAGTTTATACAATCTCAACATTGGTCACAGATTCCACCATAAGTGGATTTGTTGAAGGAGAGGTGTTTTTGATTTAAAGTGACTTGCAGACATTAGAAGATGTTTTTGCACTGACAAAGAACAAATGAAAATGGAAACTGCGTTTTAAAAAGGCATTTGCTTAGTTGACCGAGTTAGATTTAACCCAGCTATCATAGATTATCTCTGTTGCAAAACTACTCACCCTATCCTTTATCTGTCCTAGAAAGCATCTACACATCCATTTGAGATGTTATTTTTAATTAGGAAAATGGTCTGTGTCCTGTGCACAATAGTCTATTAGGCAATGCACATCCACATCATTTCATCCCTATATGGTACTGATTTTCTTTTATAAGAGAGGCATGGCTAAAATGCTTCTTTGTTGTTAAAATGGCATATATTACTTATCTGATTTGAGGGAAAAAGGGAAAAAGGCTGTTTGATTCATAATTTCAATCTTTTTGAGCTCTATAGAGCCTTTAAGACACCATTAAAAAGATAAGAAAAGACAACAAATTAGCTATTAAACCAATCAAACCTTGGTTTTACAGTCCAAAAATCTGATCTCCAATAAACTGTGAACTTGAAGTCTAGTCATATACTTCTACAAAAGATATTAACACTGTTGTATCTGGTCTAGTATGTTAACAATGAAAATACTGCCATTGGCTGCATTAGTGAGATTTTTATTTTAAATTTAAGAACCCTGTGCTTTCAAAGGAAGTTTCATCAGCATTGAAAACATCACTAAGCATCGGCTTACTGCATTTAAACTTTCAGTATTGCAACAATACTATCCTGCCTAAAAGTCTTAGTCACTTTAAATGACTGCAGTAAATTTTTAGCTGTATGGGGAGTTAATCCACACCTATTCTAAGAAGTAGGTGTGGATTAAGACTTTTGTACTCCCTTAGTTTGTAAATATTTTCTTCAATTCCCAACACCATGCTCTGCCTAATAAAACACACAGCAATTTAGAATCACACAGACACGTGTTGTAAAACACACATGAAACTCACACATTCTCAAGAATCCAGTGTAATGTTTCTGTCAATATATCTGGAGGCAGGACTCACCACCTTATAAACAAGGACTGTTTCAGAGCCAAACAAATAGAGAGCCAGTTCTGTACTCCTCCCTTCTTACTCATGTCCATCTCACATCTGCTATCATGTTTGACAGCAACTGATCCTTATGCAACATCCAACAATAATGTGACCTATTTCTTTTAATAAATTAGGTCAGTAATTACAACCTGGCAGAGAAATTTATCATCAACTGATTCCATATCAGTGTATTTATCAAAACATTTTATGGAAGACTGTTAATTACTGAGCTGTTAGCTCAACATGAGTTATTTAAATAGGACAATCTCTAAGTGGTACAGAAGTAGTTTCAAACAAAAAGAGTCACAATAAATTCACTGACTAAGACTTCTCCAAAGTGGGCTGAAAGAAGGATTGTTGCATATCTTTGAGATGATTAATCCCTGTGACTCAGAAAACATCTGTGACGTGTTGGTATGAGGTCTGACTCAATTCTATGCTTTTCAAATATTATGATTTAAAGCACCCTTTAAAAAAGGAAATAGAGTTTTGTTGAGTCAAAAAGGCAAAGTAACTTAGCAAAATGTGATTTACTTGTTTTTAAGAGAGGTCAGAAAATAACACAATATAGGAAATAATAACTGTGACCTTTAAGAATATGTGTGCTAGTCACATTCTGGGGTCTGGCCCCATTTTGTGGTCTAGACAAGCCCCAGAAAGTATTTAAATCCTAAGACTAAGTTGAAGACTGTAAGGTTAGGCTTAAGGTTGTGTTCAGAAAAAAAAATAATCAAGAGGTTATGGTTGAAAAATTACACTGAGAAATGAACTGATGGAAAAACAAGGGTGCGTCATTTTTACCAAAGTCTTTTACCCATTGATTATGTGAATGAGAAGAGCTGAACCAGATGGTGGCAAATTGCTCTAAAAATGAATGGTGTCTTTATGCACACGACAACATCATGGTAGCAATTAAGCACAGCAGAGTTTATCACTGCAACATAACATCACCACATGACCTCTTATACTGTAATCAGTGCTGTATATTCAACTTATTTCCCAAATATACAATTTTAATCAAATGCATTCTCTTTTGATGCAGATATACAAAAAGACTCTGGAGCCATTATGCACATCAGCTTGGATGGAGCACAAATCTGACTCATGCTCATTTTTTTTTTTTTTTGCCTTTGAAACAAACTGGCGGACTCTGATTTGGAGTTGTGTTCTCACATGTAATTTCTCAATGGTCCCTACAAGAACCAGTGCCAGCTCCACTCACTTCAGCACGTTACTCATCAGTGACAACACGGCCTTTGGGCGTTTCCTGATCTTATCTATCACTCTCAAATTGCAGTGAAGCTTTGCCATGCCAAGACACAGCTGCGTACAACAACGCTTACTTAATTTTTTAGGTTGAGTACTGCTGAGCTGAGCGATGCTTTCTTGCAATGAAGAGCCTCGGCACTGATTCCAGACACATTCATCAGAGCTGGAAGGCTGTAAAACTCCATGACTCCTCTCTCTCGCTCTCCCACATCATCCTGCAAACAAAACCCTTAAAAACGTTGCATTTAAGAGCACATGGAACAATTTGAACCAACAGTAAAATAAAAAAATGGTGTATGTTCTGAGTTTTTAGACCTTAGAAAATGTAGTCCTAGTTTGCCATTGACCAATAAATCTTTCCCCTGCGCCTCTATAGACACAAGATGGTATTGCACACATTTTAAAAATGAATTACACCTGACAGTTATTAGTCCCTCAGATATGACTTACGTCAGCATTAGAATTGCACAAGAGAGGACACATCAAGAGTAACAATTTCCTTAGGAGTCAAAGAGTCACACTAAGAAGGTGTGAGGATTGGATGATAGTATTATTGCAGTGCACTTTCACCCGTAGACAAGATTTCGGCAGGACACAACTACTGTTTTTTTTTTTTTTTCTACAGTGCTTCTTCGAGAGTTGCTATTTTTAAAATTTTGTTGTGCTTTATTAATTAGGTAAAAAGGAAATCTGATTCAGATACAATGCTTAATGTAGAAAATTCAAAGTGTCTGCTACAATGCTTTTGTATTTACACAGTTTGTTTAATCAACTATTTTGGGTTGCTGTGGTGATGCAGGGGTAAAGCACAATCCACATATAAAGGCCTCAGTTCTCGATGCAACTGTCATCAGGCCAGGTTTGTGTCCCGGCCTAATAACCTTTTACCACCTGTGTTCCCCTCTCTCATTACCCACTTTCTTATCTCACCATTCTCAAATAAAGGCCACGAGAGCCAATAAAACTTTTTTTTTTCTTTTAATCTATTATTTCAGACTTCCAGACTTAAATCTATCAATCTGTGACAAGACTGGACCACTGATGTTCACAGAAGGTCTCTACACAGTCTGACTGAAAAGCTAATTTATTAAGAACAATTTACACTAATTTTAGTCTCTAAATGTGCAAAGCTGGTACAAACAAATTCCAAAGCTGATTTATTACAGAACTTCCAAAATACATAAAATTTGTGGCCGAAACATGATCAACTTTAGAAAGACTTTAGGAGAAACCTGCTTAGGGATTGCTTTGGAGAACATAAAAAGGTAAACATGCAGCTGCCGTCCATAAATCTAATGGGATTTATGGACCTCTTGGTAAAACTAACTACAAAGATCTGACTCCACCAACCAGTGAGCCCCAAAATATCAGCCAGTTCAGAGTACCAAAAGATTTTCAGATGCCATGACAACTGGGACTAGTCGGAGTTGTTTCGACAGCAAACACATGAAGTTATGAGTGACTAATATAAGTTGTTCTATTTTGCTGATGAGGTACAGATTTGTTTGTCAATTCCTATTGCAACAATGCTTCTATCCTGCCTTACTCAACTGTTATATGGGTGGAGACATTTTTTTTATTAACATTAAACAAAAAACAGAATTGTATTTGGAGAACTAAATCCCCTAAATCAGTGTTCCCCAACCCTGGCCCTCAGGGCCCACTGTCCTGCATGTTTAAGATGTTTCCCCACTCCAGCACCGCTGGTTCAAATGACTGCATGTCTCCAAGTGCTGCAGAAGCCTGTTAATCACCCATTCATTTGAATCAGGCATGTAGTAACTAGGACATGCCTAAACCATGAGGGATTTCTGCTCTAAATGGTTAGGATTATTAATATCTCTTACTTACTTAGATTTTAACTCAGTATTCCTCTGGAGAACAACTGTCTGAGACTATACAAACACAAAAAGCCAGAAAACAAGACAGATTCTACCTCTAACAGTGACCATCCCAGACTGTGAAGTGTTTTCTTTGTTCGTTTGTTTTAAACCAAAAAATAGAAAATCTAGATACCCCCGACGTGAACCCTTAAAACTCCATGATGTCATCTCATATTCACAGAACGTTGAGTATTTGTTGTCTAGATCTCTTCCTGTCTCTCTCTGATACTAGAGAGCCATGAGAGACAACTAGCTGAAGATTTGGAGGTCAATGAACTGAAGGAAAAGTAAAACAATGATATGAGTCTATTGTATTGATGAATGAAGAAGGCATGACCTGCTTCCATAGACTGCTTAAAATCGAGTGAAAGAAAACAAGCTGGGGACCAAGATCCACGTGGCAATGACCGGGATGTGGAGTTTGATATAGTCAAATGCTTTGAGGAATGTAGGACTACCACATAGACTGGGCAGAGTTTGTGTGAGTAAGGGATTAGATATCTGAGAGGAGTACTGGAGGGCACTGTAGTCTCACCATTTCATCCCCCACCCCTTATACTGGTCAGACTTCTGAGCCAACGTTTGAGTCTTCTCATCTGCAAACACTCCGATGACTCAGCGGTTGAGGGAAGTTCAAGTGGTGGATGGGAGTAGGAACACAGTCACCTCATTTCATGAATGTAAACAGGAAGAGAAAGATAAGCTCAACACCACTGTATCTCCGTATGTGGAGTACATGTGGAGATCTTGGAGGACAACAGATTCCTGGGTTCTCACCTGGACAACAGATATTGATAATAATTCAAGACTGAAGCTGTTAACATGGAGGGAAACAGCTCACTTTATTTCTGGAGAAGGTTTTGTTCTTCTCTGCCAAATAAAATTTTTAAAACTACAATCTGTCTTCCTTTATCTGCTATTTTTTCATCAGGGAATAATAAAGTATATTGCAACTCAACTCACAATGGAAAATAAAAGCCACAATCTTCAAGAATAATAAAGCACTTAATCTCAAGATGAACACTTATTAGGCAAGTTTTTAAACAATACATAAAAAATCCAAACATTTCAACCTTACACTCACTCAACAACTTCATCAGACAGTAGCACAGCAGATTTGTATCTTAATTATTAGAAAGTAAGTTTTAATTACTTCATAAAAAATGTAAAAATGTGTTAATAAATTAAGAAGATACTCATAGTGATTTATTACTGGTTGCAACAAGAGTATGCATCTTCCAAACATCTCTCAGTTGTTTTGCAAGCATCTGTCATCTGTCTGGCCATAGGCTGCACTTTGGCTAAATTGGAAAACAAAACTTCTGTTACTGTGTCTCTTTTTCACAATCCTTTCATCTAATAATTTCACACAACCTGAATCTATCACAATTCTCTCTTTCAGATGAGATACCCTCAATTACCTGAGAAGTCACTATGATGTCAGGAAAAAAGACCTTAAACTCCTTTCGTGGCTTGACTCAGGCAACTTCTGTTACCTGAGTCACAGAAGTTGACTCAGGTAACAGAGTCAGCTGAGAGGAGGTAACTTCTTAAATCTTTTTTGAGGAGTTAAGAGCGACTCCTCAAAAACTTGTTTCCAAAAGTGACAGAAGGACAAATATGGTTTACATAGTAGGTCTGTCTAGGACAGTCAGTAACTTCTATTATACAGAAAGTCATTTTGCTGTCAGTCAAGCCAAATACAAATTAATCGAAAGCTGCAAGACAGTTTGAAATTAGGATAGCTAATAATTGTATTTTTTTTATGTAAATATAGACTTTTTGGACAAAAACATTTCTTGTGCAATTTGTGGCATTCTGTTGTGGAACTGTGACATTTTCTAAAATTCACAATTGTATTTCCTCCTTCTTCAGTTTTACAACCAGAATGTCAACCAGCAGGCTTAATAAAAGGCAATTCATGAAAGTCAAAGATAACAATAAATATCTTTCCCCATTAAAAGTTACACAATAAAATTATGTTTGCTTTGTATCCTTGTCTGTTTGAGCAGTCGACTGTGCAGCATCCTGTGCCCATTTTTAAAGTGAAATCAACAAAATAAAAGCGATATTAGGCCACAAGATGTCTGTTTTTTGACAGGTTTGACAGGAGCGCATAAGTTGTTTTGGCGTCCATCATGGCAGAGTTCTGAAAAACTTGACGTAGCATGCAAAGGGTCTGTACCAGTCGATGATTTTCATGTGCAATGGCTTTTTTTTTGGTAACCTGCAGGTCTAATTAACTGCTTATCACACAGGAGGTTGACAAGCTGGGGATCAAATGCAAAAACTAGTCCAAGTACAGAAGGACCTGACCTGTGCAGAGAAGTCATAGATTGTACTGGATAATTTTGGCCTGTCACCAATTATTCTACCTTAACAAAACAATTCTGATGAACAAAAGAACTAAGTTAACTTCCAAAATTATAATGATACTAACATGTGCCAAGTGAAAATTTGTTTTGCTTTAGCACTGGGAAAATGGGATATTTAAAGAAATTATGGGATATTAACATTACAAAAACTGGATGTTTATCCAAAACTGTCAAAAATACAAAATCAAGCCAGTCAGAGGTTGCCAAGAGGCCAATGGCAATATTAAAGAAATTTCTGGCTAAAACTGATCGATTTTCTGCAAAATAATCTATGTTTGGCTCCACATTAATATTTCCTATAAGCTATCAGGGGAATATGTTATGATTTAATGAAACTAGATTAAAAAAAATACAATTAAAAAAAAACAGATCATCAGCAAAACATATTACCATTATGCATATTGTTGGCACTGCCATGCTCTTAGGTTACTTTTCTTCAGATGGAACCAGGGTTTTTGTTATTATTTTATCCATCTATTTTATTTATTTCTTACACAATGCTGATAAAATTATGAACATTTCCAAATTAAAGTCTATGTTGACCCAAAACCTCGAAGTCTGCTAGAACGTTAAAGACATTACTTTTGTAATGGCCTAGTCAGAGTCCAAAACTGAACCAAATGGGAAAAAAAAATTGTAGGGTCACCTGAGGTTCTCAACATCTTATGGATTCTAAAAAACACTGTATTTACAAATCAAGTAAAGATGTCTATAGGTCAGTTGCATTGCTGTACTTAAACAAGTTGAGGATAAATTGTAATCTTTAAAAAAAAAACCTAAGTAAGGAAAAATTAAACACATTAATGGCATAATAATGCAACTTCAGCCTCTTAAAGATCAATAATTGTTAATTTTGTGGGGGAAAAAACAACACATAACAATGGAACTGAAATATATTTTAAATATCCTAAAAAGAAAGCAACCAAATCCAAAAGTGAAATAGATTATGAAGTCTCTATAAATGAAACTGGCCTTCAAAAGATATTAATTACAAGTGTGAAAATGTGACCCTCTCAGCAGTTTGTACAGTTCTTTCTCACACAGGGTGACACTGCAGTGGTGCTGGTGGGTTGATTTGTGAAAATACCCAGAGATGGTGGGATGCTGTGTCAGATACTGGTGTTTAACAGCTCCAGAAATTTCCAATCCCTATTTTTCTTGGGTTGACCTCCTGGTACGGCTGGACCGGAGCAAAACACGCGCCGAGATATGAACCATTTATGGCTCCAGACATAGCCTTGTACCACATGCCACATCTGGCATGATCATATTTTGGAACCATAACAAAGATAAGACGAGGTAAATCAAACACAGCTTCTCTCTGAATACTTACACGTTCAAATGAAAAGCATGTTTCCTTTCATCACATGAGAGCTTGCTGGCGTTAACAAATAAGCAATCGTTCTCCCATGGAATTAAGAGTTGGACTGTGTCCAAACTGGACGACCTTGGAAAGTCCCTAACGTCTCTGCAAACAAAGCACTATTCTGCCTTGTTAAAACTCACAAAGTGTGAACTAAAACATACAGCGAGATGCAGTCATTTCCTCCTCCATCTTATCACGGCCTCTTAAGGAGAAATTACATTTTTCCTCTGATCGTGTGCAAGATATCATGGTAATTTCTTTCTCAGAGACCTGACATCTAGAGAAATATGTTTCCAGTACAGTGGCTGCAAATTAACGTTTCCATTAATTATGAAGCAGCAAAAACACTGCATGAAATTCTCATGGAGACTTTTGGTTTGATAGGTCCCTCTTAATATCTATTTTAATTAAATGTAATCCGGAGACTCAAAGTACATTAACATTACAGACATCAGTGAACAAATTCCTTGATTATGAAAAAATCAGCTATTAAAATTATGTTTGAGGCAATTTGTCTCATGAACCAAGAACAGTGTCCCAGTCAGCTGTAACATGATTTACTTCAAACCACCCACTCATACTGCTGTCATATCACAAATACCCACCCACTATTGAAGCTAACAGCTAGCCTTTTTTTAAGAACTCACTTTAAATGTAAAATGAAATGCCATTTATATTAATTTTACTGAATATAAAAAAAGTTCCCTTCCTAAAAACTAGCTTCCAAGAATATGTGCCCTTCGAGACATCACATCATGAATAAGAAAACTCAGAGTTTTATGACCATTTGGACTTTTCTTTTATTCCATTATTCAGTGATAATGGTGTAACGGTATAGAAGGTTTACAGCATACCTTTCTGTATGTAATCTATTTATCGTAAAAAATAAAGAGGCCGTATTATGTAAACTAGGCTTTGAGCTTTACGTTATGTTACAATGTTATTCCCTCAACAAAAACATACCTGGTGTGATGCCTTGATTCTGTAATACATGTTTGATAAATCCTCCGATCTCCCATGGCAACCATTCAGATGTACTACTGTATTTTGCATAAGACTTTTATTTTGAAGGTTCATGGGAAGTTGTGTCAGATAATCTGCCCCTTTGATTAGTCTAATATTAAACAAGCTGAAAGGATAAAACAAAAATGAAAACCCAACTTATACAACAAAGCTAAGCTTAACAGACAAATTTGGATCACAAAACTATATCTCACCAAAAAGCAACTGAAAATAGAACTAGTTGTCTGGAAGCTTGAGAGGACTTACTCACTGTTGCCTTCCACATATAGTGAAGACAAAAATATATTTAAAAAGTATCCATTGCAAAGTCCAAAATATAGCAATATTTAAAACTTAGTGCATTTCCAATTTTCTTTCACTGCCTTTGACTTTCATCTGCCTCAGAGATGCTGCGCTTCATAGACAAATCAAAAAGCCTGAACGCTGTAATTAGCATCAACACCAAATACAGATACATCTCAAAAAATTTTAATATTATGAAAAACTTTGATGTTTTCATCCCTCATTTCATAAAATGAACCTCATATTACATAGATTTATTTCACATATCAGGAAATATTTTAAACCATTATTTCTTGTAATTTTGATGAGTATGGCTTACAGATAATGCAAACCTACAGTTCAGTGTCTCAGAAAATTTGAATATTGTAAAAATGTTAGATATTGGGAAGTTATGGCGTCACACTCTAATCAGCTAATTAACTAAAACCACTGCAAAAGTGTCCTGAACCTCTGGTCTCTCTGCCTGGGAGAGTAGGCTCATGGGAAAGACTGCAGACATGACAGAAGTCATAAACACCCTTCACAAGAAGGGTAAGCCACAAACGATCATTGCTAAAGGAACTGGTTGTTCACAGAATTCTGTGTCCAAGCATATTCACAGAAAGTAGAGTGGAAGGAAAAAGTGTGGTAGGAAAAGGTGCAGCAGGAGCATGGTTAGCTGAATCGCTAACAGGAGTGTGAAGCAAAATCCATTCAAAAATTTGGAGGCACTTGACAAGGAGTGCACTGAGAGTGGACTTGGAACATATACTTTTACAAAGGATGAATTCCTCTGCCCAGCATCTTACCAGGGCAGAAGAGAATCAGAAGTGGACTGAATTAATATCAGTGTTTTAGAGTGCCACCGAGCAGAGCCTTGATATAAATCTGACATGAGAATCTGCAGAGTGAGCTAAATATTAGGGTGAAGGCTTTCCAACCTCAGAGGAAAAAGCTGGCCAGTAATTATAAGAAGGTTTTGATGGCTGTCACGTCAGCTTTTCTTTCATGGTCAAGAAAGTTTTAAGTAATTTTCTGTATGTCATTTCTTTTATATATATATATATATCAAAAGTAAATAAAAACAGAATATGTTTTGGTCTCATTTTTATCAGAAACAAGTTTCCTGGTGGAATAAAAATGATTGTAAATCTAAATGTGCCACAGGTATGAATAATTTTGGAAGCGTTGACTATTCTTGACACCAATTACATGGGGAAAAAAGTTCAGAAGAAAAATACTGTTGCCCTACATTATGTTTACTAATACCAGAAGACAGGTTTGATTCTTATGCCTTTTGTGAGGTCACTAACCCAAATACACACAAAGCAGAATTGGCAGTTTTTCTTCATGGGTTCTTTAGCCAATGTTGTGTTTACCTAAATACTTTTGAAATCCAAACTTGATCACCTAGCTGTGCATTTGTCAGTGAAAAAATAAAAATCCGACTGAAAGGCATCTTTAAAATCTCATTGTTTATATTCAATTAATAAGTTAGTGTAAAAATAAATAAATAAATAAACAAACAAACAAATGTATACACAGGGAGATAGGCGTGGCCTTACTAAACCTACTGCATGTTTATCTGAACTTGCCCTGAGCAGGCTGCACCTGCTCCTTGCATGACTTTTATATTTTGACGTGAAGTGACTTCAAGTGTAAAATAAAACGCAATGACACACTGGAAATCTGCACTAAAGATAAACAGCATACATATAGCAGCTGGAAAGCAAATCAGGAGTCATCTCTCCCTACAAGAAAGAGTTACCTCCTCATCCCATCACGTGAGGAGGTTCAAATCCAGGACACGAAGTACAGCAAATCATTCAGCAAGACAGAAAAACGCACAACTTATATTAAACTTACCACAGACGATAAAATCTCGCAAACGCAAAAATCCGAGCTGCCAAGTTTACAGTTTGTTTTGGGAAAAGGGGCTCTCGTTGACCGGGAAAGATTCTGTAGCGGCTGTCTGGAAGTCTATAACCCACTTCTCTCACACATCTGCTCCCCAAAAAGCCGAAGGAGTTCCTCCCATCCAGGCTGCTTCAGCTGGACTCCATACTCCCTCCTCTGACTTTTACTGCTTCTCACAGGGCGAGGGATTCCCTGCGCTGTCTGAGTGAATTATCGTCCGTGTCTTTGAAGCTTCAATTAAAGCACGCTTTTACAGGAAAGGCACTCTAAGTCTGAGGAGAGTTGCCAGGTGTCACGGTCACCAGCGTGCCTCACGTGCGCGTCCGCCTAAAAAGCCCCGTGTCCATCATAATTCATGGTTACTAATGAGTGCAAGAGCACCCCTGTGAGTTTATCTAAATGCGGATCATTCATGGCAGGATATGGATTACATTTAGATGAAAAGCACTACACTATAATGGGAAACATTACATGAAGAAAAGAAATATACTGACTCAAATAGTGAAGTATCCTGTACCGCAGGAGTGTCCAATTGTAGTGCTCAAGAGCAACTGTCCTGCAGGTTTGGACCTGAATCAAATGAATGTCTCATTGTCTCTTCTTACAGGGGTATAAATTATTTTGCTTACATAGGTCTAGTCAAAGTAACCAAACATCATGCTGATCAGGAGGGGGGGCACTCTTTCAGCACAAGCTCTCAATCTTTCATTCAAAACCATTTCTTGACACATCCTTCATTATCATCTTGGCCCTCTTACTTGTACTAACCTACAAGTACTCTTACTCTGTAAGAGTACTAACAACAACCTCAAAGGTTCAGTTCAAAACAGAGAGGCTTAGATGTACTAAGCCTCTCTGGCTTAGTACAACTTCAATATTTCAAATCACTGTGTGGAGCACCTTGCCAAATTAAAACAAAAACATCAGTATCTAACTCAGTTTTGTATGTGCACTTCATTTTGTCCATTTCTCCACCCAGTAGTGCTGTTATTCACATACTTGTTAGTTATCCCAGTAGTTATTCCAACTCTCCTTTGCTTTGTTGAAGCCACATTGATTCATCATCTCTAATTTCCAGAACTCAGCTGCCTGCATTTTTACATCCATCCATAAACAACTGAACTGACTCCCTCTCTCGTACTGAAGTCTCTCACTGGTTCCAAAGCCCTCTATGATATTGTTCCTTTATATAAGCTCCAACAGGAAATGCATTTTGAAACTGGCATTGAGCTATTAGGTGCTACCTGCAAAAGATGTCTATGTTCCACACTCATTCAAGATCCAATTAGACCAATTTTTGATTGTATGACCACTTCTATAAACAGGCCCTCGCATCCCTGCATTGATTGACAGCTGTGACGTGTAATGCATGTTTATTGCCAGAGCAGTTGCTGTGAGGTCGAGCTAGTATTATCAGAAGGTAGACAGCGATGTATAAACGTACTGAAAAGAATGTGCAGCTACAATAAATAATAGGAAGAAAAACACACGTAGGCTTAACCTGTCACCAATGACAGAAGCTTTTTTCTGTTTTATGGTGTGGGGGCCGAGGAGGTGAGAATGATTTGATGAAGCATAAAAATGATAAATGAGAGCTGCTTAAATCAGCTTAGAAGATAAAACTATTAGATTAAAACTACATTTGTGCAAATGTTTTTTTTCTCTCTCTGCGTTATTTTATTTAAACAAATGTATCTTTAAAATATTTGGTTTCTCATGTCCACCACTGTATTTTATGTACAAGATATTATGCAAACAGTGCTACTTGAATAATGTGAAATTAGATGAGATCTATAATTAACCTTGTCTTTCTTGATTTTTGGGACATTATCAGATATATTTTGCGTTCACAAGAAGTTGGATTCTTCTATATTCTATATGTCTATACCAATGTCTATGTGAGTTTGTAGATGTTGGTTGGTTAGATACTTAGTATCTGGTCAATATTTTTTCTTTTACCAATGTGCACTTAGGGCAGGGGTGTCATACTCCAGTCCTTGAGGGCCGGTGTCCTGCAACTTTTAGATGTGCCTCTCCTGCACCACACCTGAATAGAATAATTAGATCATTAGCGAGGCTCTGGAGAACTGATCTACACAAGAAGGAGGTAATTAAACCATCTAAAAACTGCAGGTGTTCTCAAGGTGAGGCCCTCAAGGAGGGCATTGCTACAGAGCCCCTAAGGCTACAGTGCCTTAGGGGCTCTGTAGCAGTTTTTATTGTTTTATGTGAGTTAGGTGATTTTTCTTTCTTTTAATCATCTAAAAATATGAAAAGTTATTTCTATGCATTTCTAGCGCCAACCTTTCTCTCTGCTCACCTATCCTGAATACGTTTAGGATTTTCTGTCGGTCTGTTTTGGGCCCTCAAGACTCAATTGCACAATTCATTGACTGTTTCTCCAAAGTCAAGTCATACAACTGGCTTCCATTGACTCACATGTTTTCTTTCATTTTATTACATACGGTACTATGTTTCAGTTGAAAGATTACTTTGTAACTCGACTGTAATGGATTTACCAGTGGTCCTGGGGAGGGTGGTCTGCACAAGAAAAAAAAAAAAAGACTACTTTTTCTGATATTAAAGAAAAATTTCATTTAGATGTATTTTTTCTTAATCCGGTCAATATGGTCACTCACGTCTGCATATCCTGTGGTACCTCATCTGACGCTGTTAAAAGCTTGAGCAAGACTGGACATGCAGTTGAAGTCACGTATAAAGGAGCAGTGTGCATGTTGCATGAGGAAGGAAAGGATAACCTGCCTAGTCTCGCTCCATCACTCTGCTCCCTCTTCTCCAAAATACTTCATCTTTCCATCCATCACTCATTCTTGTTTTCTGCAGGTTCCCTTAGAGGCAGCCAAGCAGAGGGCCTTTTACCATAGTAACCAGTCGTGCTCCTGGACTCGGCCAAGGGTTGTAAAATTGAAGAGTCGTGTCTCTTCCTTTCCAAGAACAAGATTTAATGGAGGGCTTTCTGGCAAGGCTACAACATTTCAACTCAGTTACGGCAAGGCATAGACCCCATGGACCATCCTATAAAATATTAGCCTGGCTTTGCATACAATTTAAAAGGGGAGTTCAGTGGGAGTGGAAAAAAAACAAAGTAGATGCAGTGAAGAAAGCTTTTAAAGGGAGTAAGAGACAGCTACACCAGACTCAAAGGAAACAAAAGAAAGCAGCCAAGACCAAAGATGTTGTTTTATAAAGTTCATTTTGTCGCCTGGTTCACATCCTCAATCCAAAATACACCATTACATCACACTGAGCATGGGAAACATGCTCACAGCAACACATACAGTCTTGAAGTGTCTCCCTTATCTCTGCTCTCTCTGACTGTATGTGTCAGAGAGAGCATATCATCATTCCCTAATGATGACATACATCATTAGGAAAAATTCTCTCAAATACAACACATTCTCTATATTCATACAAAACTATAGCAGAAATGCATTTCAAGGAATGTAATTATAGTTCATAAACAATAACAAGAGAAGCATTAATTACACTCTGAACAAAACCTATGCTGAGCTTATTTTGCTGCATTCCTTTTTGTCAGGACTGTTAAAAGTACAGTAGTCTATTCTTATGGTAACTGAAGCCAAAATGATTCATATATACTTCAAAAACAGGATAAATTAGCTCAACATGTAACCTCAACCGAAACGATCAACTCAGGGAGACTTCAATTGTCTTTCCACAGTGCATGTAACAGAACTATGAGGGCAAATTGGTGGTAATTGAGATGATAAAGACCCCAAAAAAATGAAAGCACTTTTTTTATGGTGGCCACAAACATGTTTTATTCGCAAAAGTGGATCTGTCATACAGACAAAACTGAGACAAATAAACAACTTTAGGGTTTCCGTGGATGTCAACAAGCTTTATGTCCTGTCTACCCCAGTACTGTCTCTTCTATTTATGGTTTTCTCTCAAATTAAAGCTTGTCAAATTTCACATGGTGTAACAATTACATAAATAAAAGAAGGAAAACAAAAATCTAAGACTGCGGAGATATGAAAACAAACCAGACAAAGCCATGAAAGGTTCAGCTCATAGCTGGGAGACATAGTGTGGACTGAATTTTTGAGAAGGACAAGCGATTTCGTACAAACAAGAGTAGCTGTCCTTATCTACATCCATCTCTCTATTGGCATACACTGGGGCAAGTAAGGATAAGCAAAGCCAAATATTAATTATATGAGATTTTTCTAAAGCTGATGAAATAACAGCATACTGAACCCCCTCCATGTCCCGACAGTAGTCCAGGTCCTTCTGGTTATAAAAGTGCAACAATGACCACAGTTGATCTGGGAGTGTAACGACTTCTTAAAAATATCATCTCATTGTATATCACTTGGTGTAAAAAAAAAAAATAATAATAATCCAGCAGTTTGCAAAAAAAAAAAAAAGGAATAATTCTTTCTCTCTGTTTCATCAGTGACCTTAAGAAACTTTCTAGCTTGATTGCTTGTCAGACTTTTCCACAGAGACACACTGGGCCATGCTGCATGGCAGAGTTCAGGTCTGCGATGTATCAAATGAGATCTCAGGTGGCCACAGAGCTGACAATCTGGACAACCTCGCCATTGTCTCCATGGATGGCACCCTGGATGGCTTCTTTCACCTCCATCTCAGCCTGCAAAGCCGGTGCCAGTTCAGCAGCCTGTGAAACAGAGGGAGAAAAACAGAAAGAGGAAGTGTTGTTGATGAGGAAAACATTGAGATGCTGAAGTTAAAATATTATTTATGTAGTGTGCTGCTCTGAATCCAAGCTGAATCAAAATAAAGGCCAAGATCACAGTTAATCAAAAAAAAAAAAAAAAACTCTACAAAGCTGGAAACCACTGCTGGATGCACAGACCTTGAGGCTTACAAAACAATTGTCAGTCAGTAAGGTTTGTTGTGTGTGCTGTGTTTCATGTTACACAAAAATGTAACATGAAAATGAATTAGACAACATCGAAACAAAACATGTATATGTAATTATGTGGAGAAACTTTCAGCGTTTTCTGGAAATGAGCTCATCTCAGATGAGCACAAAGAATGTTGGTGTGGTAAACACATGTTCTGTTGTCAAACGAGACCATGTGTCAGATTTTATTTAGTGAAAAAAAAGTTTTTGAAGAGTTTTTACGTGCCAACGATAGAAAAATGTTTTTGTCGGCACAAAATACAAAAGACAGATCTAGCGAAAAATTAGGGATGATTTATAAACAAGGTTTAAAAGAAACACGACACCCTCAGTCAAATGTAAGATTTCCTCCTAAGATCCGAGGCATAATAAAAATGAGAAGATTGGCTCAATACAACTGCAGATGAACAACAACAGAAACACGGCATTGCCAGAGGTATTCGATCATCTGCCTTCATACACATAACTTGGGTGACATCCCGTTTCTAGTCCGCAGGGTTCAGTCCGATGTCAGGCCCACCCAATGCCAATATAACAGCTTCAGCTCATCTGGAAAGGCAGTTTCAATGTTTATGAGAAGTTGTGACCATTCTTCTTCAGGGTTGAAGTCTGCTTAGCAATAGCTTCCACTATTTTTACATTACCACAAACAGCCAAGTGTGAAATATTTAATAGGGAGGAAATGTTTTGACTGAACGTATTGTACAAATGGCATCTCGTCACTGTATCATGGAGCTCCTGAGAGCAGCCCATTCTGCACTTTAATTTTTCCCATATGATTTAATTTCAGCAGTAAAATTAAATCATAAATAGAAATCAAATCAGATGAAGTAAAAGTTTATTTCAAGAGATAACAGGAAGGCTGAACAGAATATAGTGGCTTTGCTCTGGTCTGATCATTTAAAGCTTTCAGCATCTTGTAGAAAATGCTGGATATGTTAAGTTTTTGGAAATCTCATATTAAAGGTGAACATCTACGTTCTCAGGAATGCGCACAAAGTTTAACATTAACCATGCTGATTATGTACATAAGAAGTTCTTTACAGTTTGAAATGGGACCTATATTCATTCTATTCTTCCTTAACATATTAACATTGAAGTTGAAAATATTTAAAATATTACTCTGAAATATTTATTTTTCAGAGAAATTGTGAAAAACCTAAATTAATATTGTCTGGTGGAAAAAAAAAAAAGAGCATTGGAACTCTGATTAGTGCATCTATTTCAGACGGAGCAATGTCTGGTAATCTTGTTGTATTTATTTTTTTAAATCAAGGTTTATGACTCAGTCCTAGATGATGACCATGTAGAGTGACTCACTCCTTCCTTGAACTAATGCCAAACATTTCCTCAAAGACACCTGCAGCATAAAATCCTTCCTCCAGCCCAGCATGTTGTCGCTACACAACAGTTATGACTCGAACCCAGCTGCACCAAAGCAAAACACAAAGTACTATGACTCAGGAATCCAAAAGTTAATATTTGAAGAACATACATTGTCCTTACCGAAGAAATTATGATTATTGTGTGTACTACGTATGTTTACAACACCCTCAACATGTGTGATATGTTTATTACCACAAGCAATTTAATATAAAATGCCTTCATATATTTGCATCTACAGTGACTGGTTAAAAATTGAGTGATGTGAATGTGCTTGGCTGGTGTCAAGCTCCAGAAGACAAGTAAGTGTTTCTAATTAGAAAGAGGAGTTTATTTTTCAGGATTTCAAAACCTTCTTAAAGTTCTCATTTTTCCCACAGTCAAGCTGATAATAAACCATGAGGCAGAAACTAGCCAGACAAAATCCCTAGATTGCAGAAAAGGCCTTTGGACTGCAGAAAAAAACTCTCCGGTAAGCTCCTTTCTCATCTATGTAATGGAAACAATTAAATAAAAAGAAAGGAAAATGCAGAGACAAACACATCAGAGTGAGTAATTTTTCAGTGAGTTGTATAAGTGCAACCACATGTCTGGAAAGTGATGTGAGCCTGTCTCTTGATTTAACAGTACTCTAAAGAGTGAACTAAGGAGCGATGCTAACCTTTCTCTGAGCTCTAACCCACAATGAGGATACAGTAAGATACCAAAACCCAGCTGTGAGAACAACATGCCCGGTACCAGGTAGGAAGATCCATCTATCATTAAAATCATTAAAACATTCGGCTGACTCATTTACTATTTGTTTATTAAGTCCGTCCAAAGATTAAATCAACTTGCCCTAATGGGTGGATTTTGATAACAACTGTTATAGCTCTGGGTCTGATTCCAGTGAGGTTACATTTTGTTTGGTCAGTGAACACTTTACAATCAAGTGCTGAACATTATCAGACACATGGCCTTACTGAGCCCCATTTGTATTGAAACACTGATGAATGATCAGTCCATTTCAAATCAGATCTGCACACAGTCCCACATAAGAAAAATAAATTCCTTTTTATGCAAACAAGCTGCTTGATTTGAGAATGTGCTGAACTTCATGAAGCATAGATGGTGGAACACAGTACATAGTCTGTGATCACTCCACAGAGCTTTGCAAAAGCATTCACACCTTTCATCTTAGTACAACCACAAACTTTCGTGAATTTAATTAGGATTTTGTGTGATACACCAACATAACGTACGGTAGTATATAATTGTGAAGCAGAAGAAAAAAGATTTTCTTTTTTCACAAATGGAAATCTGAAAAACATGGCGTTCTTTTCCTTTCAGCCCCTTTGAGTCATTTCTTTGCAATTACAGCTGTATGTCATTTGGAGTTTGTCTGTGCTAGCTTTACCAGCCACAGACTGAAGTCTTTGTCCTTTCTTCTTTACAAAGACGCTCAAGCTCAGTCAAATTTCACGGATAGCATCTGTGGAAATTTTTTTTTTTTTTTTAGATTTGCCAAAAATGCTTAAGTAGATTTAGGTCTGGACTTTGGCTGGGCTGTTCCAATGCATGAACTTGCTTTGATCTAAAATATTCTGTTGTAGCTCTGGCTGTACTGTTGAGGTTGTTGTCCTGGTCAAAAGTGAATCTCTGCCCAAATATGAATTATTATATAGCTAGAGCTGCAGGTTTTCTTTTGGGAGTGTTCTGCATTTAGCTCCAACAATCTTTCAACTCTGATCAGCTTCCCTGTCATTACACCATGTTGCTTCCAACACCATGTTTTATCACAGGAATGGTGTGTTCAGTGAGATTGGGAGTGTCACTCATTTGCAAAATAAAGCTTGTCACCAAAAAAAGTTCAATTTTGGTCTCATTTGATCAAACCACCTTCTTCCATGTTTGCTGCCCCTATGGGGCTTAAGGGACACAGCCAGAAAAACTTTTTAATTTGGCTTTCAATGACAATGACCATCTTCTTAACACACCTATATAGAGGCCAGATTTGCACAGCTAATAATTGTCTGATTCAAAAAGTCTCCAAACTGAGCTGTGGCCTTCTGCACTTCCTCCAGATCGTCCAATGAGCTCTTGGTCGATTGTCCGATTGGTTTGCCCAGCCTGTCAGTATAGTTCTGAGATTAGCCATTTTTACCCTAAGAGTCATTTTTACAATTGGTTCTTGATTGCTGAGTGTTGCTGCAAAAATCATCAAAGTATCGACCACAACTGATGTGTGTTCACGGTCCCCCCGGATTCCCATATGAATGCCCACAATAGAAAGGAACAGATCGTAATTGAGGTGCTCACAACTGGGATAGAACCGAACCGCACATTAACTGGTTAGAGTGCAACTTGCCAGTGGAGAAGTGCCTTGATGGTCGCTAACAAAGCTCTGAGGCATTCATAGAATAACTAAATTTATACTGTGGTTTAAAGTGCATTACACACTGGTGAACTTTATTTCTTAATTGGGTGACTTCTTAAGGCAATCTTTTCCTCCCACATTTATTATGTGGCAGTCACTTAAAGGAGTCTAAATTATTGGTAAATAAAAACAAAAATTAAAAAAGTGCTATTCCTTCTAATTCACAGTAGTGCACCACCTTGTGTTGGTTTTTCACATAAAAATATAATAAAAGTAAATAGAAGTTTGTGGTTGCAATGTGACAAAATGGGAAACAGCTGAAGGAGTCTAAATATTTTTAAGGAGAAGACACTTAAAGGATATTAGTAATCTACTTCCAAAAGACAAAATCAATTCAGCTGTCTCCCACTCACAAAATCATGGGACCCATTACCTAGCCAACTATGGACAACAGAAGGACAACAAAAGGGGCTCATATGAACTGGGAGAGGTCCTATATGGGAAATTCCTAATTTGAAAGCATGGCTGGACAACACATTTGGAGTCTGTATTTCTTAAAAGAAGATAAATATTATCTGGGTATGCAAGAAGATTCTTATCAGTATCAAAAAGGCCTTTTCAAACAGTCATAAATCATCTACAGTTTTTCTTTTGCTTATGTAATGACAAAGCAACAAACAGTTCATTCATTGAAGAACTTGAAGGAAACCATCTGAGCTTACATTTAAAGGGAAAGACACCGCAGCAAGAAGAAAAATGAAACGCAATCCATGGTATATTTAGGGGGAAAAAAGAAGAAAGAACAATGGGATTGTGCTGTTGCTTTAAATCTCTTACAGAGTTTAAATGACCACTTCAAAGGCTAGCCCCCGTGTGCCTGAACACCATCCTGATCCAAAATGTGGTTGTTGCTTAATCAGTTCAATCATCGGGGGATTTGGGGCATTTTACTAATTACTACCCTTTTCCTTGTATCACACCATGAAACTCAGTACTTCTTTAAATTTAATTACTGGTTGCCCAACAGTCTAGAAAAACTACATCAGATGGTGAAATTTCCAACTCTAAACTCTTATGCATCAACAACCTTCAAGGTGTGATTCCTGTAGCTGCTTAAGCAATAACAATCTAACATTTGGGAATAGCTTTAGAGCTTTCTACTCAACTAAAGCTGTAAAGGTTGTGAAGAATGTTTGTGCCTAGCGTAGTGACACTTTAAATGACGACTTTTCTGAGTCTTCTTTTGTCAGTCGTTTGCTTCAATTGCTTTGTGTCAGCATTTTATTGCAACAGCCAACACTAGGTAAGGTTTTTGTGATCCACTGTTCTATAGTGGTCTTTGTCTGGGTAAGAAAAGCAACCTTGACAAGCAAATTATGCATCCATTTGAATTTGGATTTGGTGAAGTCCCTAACAGAGAGGCATTTTTACCCTTTTCTTTAGGTTTTTCTTTTATGTCTCTAGATGACTTACGCGAACATAATTTATTTATTTATTAAAAATTTTTTAATGAGGAACAAACATAGATCTTACTAGTTTTAAAAAGTTACAATATGTTTAAAGGATGAAAGCTGGATTGGTACCATTTTAGTGCTGTACGACCAGCGACTTTTCCACACCCATTAGGGGTGCAATGACATATCACGCCACAAGAGCTCATGATATTTAAACACTGCAATATTTCTGCTCGTCATTGTAACTCTGTTTCACAACTGCTATCAACTTACTGGCAGAATGCAATTTTGTCTGGTGAAGTAAGTTTAGACTATGAATGAGCCTCAGATATTACAGTATATACTTAAAGTTCTACAAACTGCAAAGCTTCCCTAAAATAAACAAGCTGCGAACACGAATGTAAGAGTCTAAAAGAGCTTGATTTGTTGTTTTACCTGCACAGCCGCTGCGTGATCTGAAACAGGAGCTAGCTGCACGTACTGCACTTGGATGTCAGGTGGGAGGGCGGACCCCTCTACTGCCGTGGCTCCTCCATCGGCTGACGCAACGGCTATCAACTGAGCTCCACGCAGTACCTAGGGCATTTATCAAAGGGCAGAAAGACATAAGGATCAATTACAGTTCACCATACAGGCCCTTTTGTTTCAGCATCAGAACTCAGCTTATGCTAACACATAGTAACTGCAAATGTAAGGCGGGTACTACAATGGCATAATTTCTATGATCAACTATGGGTGTGACATGATGAAATCTCCCAGTCAAAGACGGCAACAAAGACACATTAGAGAAAGAAGATTTTAGGACAAGGAATACATGATGTGCACAGAGATGCATAAATGACACACAATCATTTCATTTGCTGGAATAACAATCCATTTGGGGTGTGGATATGTGTGTGTGTGGGGGGGGCAATTAAACCAAAAGAACCGTGTCAAAAGATGCTGCTGATCAGAATCAAGATTTGCTGCTTGTTCTTAAAAACAGATTTGCATGGTATGCCCGATTATCAAAGGATCTACCCAAGGTATGCTGTCACTGTTTTAGTTGGACTTTATTTGTGCACCATACATTTGTATTTTACTGTATTTGTAGATTATTATATGTGCAGTGAGAACCTTGGAGATAATGCATTGGTTGTATTTTTTTGCTACAAACATTTCTCTGTGAAGACATGTTCATTTAGATTTAACCACAAAGTAGAAAATGTTCTGAATGCCTTTAATTATGCTTGTGAAAGATTAATCTGAATCAGCCTATGAGTCACCAGTTTTATAAAGTTTGAAAACTAGAAAATTGATAGAAAATGGATCAAATCATTTAAAAAAAAACAAAAAACATAACCATTATGTTTGCAATAGATCCAGCAACAGAAAACTCACTCCATTTTACCAAATGTGTGATGTAGGACAATCCTTTAAAGCAACCTATCAAACCCTTCAGTGGAAATAATACAACTATAGATTTTTATGCCAGCAAGTAGATCAAATGTGACTGTGTTGCAATGGTTTATAAAATAGCATTTCCATGAACCACTAAGTTTTTGAGACTGGGACTGTTTCTACATGGTAGAAATCTGCTTTGGTCTGCACCCCATTCTGACTGCTGTTTAATCTGCAATGGTCTGAACGTCTTTGTCTTTATCCACACTGAGGTCATTGAAAGAGCTATAAAATGGAAGTGAGATAATAAAAACCCATAAACACTCTGCAAAATTCTAATTCAAAATATCCTAACCAAGTAACAGGGAATTTGTAGGTTGTTCTGAAGAAGAGTTGCAGCAGCAAACTGCTACCATTAAAATGCACTAAAATAAAAGTCACACTATGTAACGTAAACCTAAAACAGCAACACTGTCTATCCATACCTTAAATTAGACTTGGTAGAGCAAAACCATCAATGTATGACTTCTAAAATATGAAAATGCATAAAAACAATAAGACTGATGCAATTATATCCATTTTGCCCCATTTTCCTCATTCATAGATATCAGATTATAAGATTACCTTCATAATCAAGACTGCAGAGGAGAAATTTATTAAATTTAACAAAGGTTTGTATGCTTTAAAAAATGTGTGCTATTTAAACTCAAATGTGAACATAATGGTTAACATGTATTTAGAAAAGAAAAAGTCAAATGACTGCAAGAGGGTCTTTATCTCCCCTTGTGTAGAAAACCAGATGCCAGCGTCAAAGTTGTGTAGATTTGATGCAATAATTACAGAACAGTGGTGTGTAGCACCGTTTCTTAAAGGCATTTTAGCATCTCTCTGTGTCCTCTGTGTGCTGCTGCCAGTCTTGGCCAGGATTCATTTGCAAGAGATTTTTAATCTCAATGGAATTTTCTTGGTGAAATAAAGATCAAGTGCAAATACAATATAACATTTCTTTCCAGCTCTTCTTTTAGCCAGAATCTAACAGTTAAAAAGAGCTGCATCGAGATCAGCATGGTACTGCTGTTAATTTAAAACACATAAGTTATATGTGACAACAGACACACATATTAACATGCAATCATGCTGTCAACGCACCACACAGAAAGACGGATAGAGAGAAAACTCCAGTCAGCTCGGTCCTGGTGCACGATCACTTTAATTAGCTCGAGGACTGAGAGAACACTGCTAGGCTCTACTGCAGTCCGGAGCCTCGCAACAATAATAGGGATACTTTCTGTCTGAAGTGAAGCCATCTTGAATGAGCTAAATAAATTACCTCATTTGTATTCTTTTAATTTTTAATTTTATGGCCTTAAGTTAAACACAAGTCATCTTCAAAAAATCCCAAGTCTCATAGGTTTCCTGTGCATTTCGTTATGTGGGGTCTCTGTTTGCGGGACTAACCTCGGACATGCTCAGCAGACTATAAAAAGTTAAAGATGAATAAGCAAGCCCACAGAAAAACAGCAAACCTCAATTGCACATTATGTTTGTTGCCCTAATCTCTGAGTCCCACACTGTTTCGCTGCCCTCTTGTCTAACTGCTGCTTTGAAGTTCTGAGGTGATGACTGGCCTCAAAGGTTTGGTTCGAGTCCACCGGGGTGACGCTTCGCTAGGGTTGCCGCACATTTTGCTGCCTCATCATCAGCCCCAGTCAGCCTGATGGAAGCCATTAGCGTTAGCAGCCCATCTGACTCATTGGATCACACCACAAGGACACTTAAAAGAACAGACTGGGTTGGATGCGACTGGGTTAGGCTCTGAACGAAGCCGACAGCGATTATATCTGGGTAAAATGAATCGCAGTTTGGTGACGACCTATAAATCTGAACTATTTGAACCACTACATTGGTAGGTTGGTGTAAACAGTAATCTAACACTTAAGAAATAATTTCACATGTTGAGAAATACTCGCATTTGCTTTCCTGCCAAGAGTTAGAGGAGAGTATCAATCCCTCTTATGTCTGCCAACAGCCGTTTTGCTTTGCATTAGCAGAAACAGCTGCGAGCAGACAGTCTCCATTTGCCTCCATGCTTCGACTGTTTTCAACTCAGAAAATACGTATAACTTGTAAAAAGAGATTAATAGTTTTAACAAATTTCCCGGCAATAAAATAAAATCTACTTCAAAAAAATGTGGCTGCAATTATTAAACAGCATTGTGCAAAACCAGCGCAAACAGTGCTTAGTGTGACAAGTCACTAGAAGGGTGAGAAACCAGCTGCTCAGACGTTTGCCCTGGCAAACATCCACAGAGAAGCATCGTTAGCTCCGCTCTGTCACACTGTTACATTAGGCAACAAAAGCAGCTCATGCCAAGTTCTCATCTCTTTGTAATCCCTCTGTAGGAGTGTTTCTCTGCAGTCCAAATGGTATATCTAAGAGTACAATTACTGGAGTTTGGGGAGGAGGGATGGGTTGAGAGAGGAGGGGATGCGGTTGAGATTTGAGACTGTAAACACTTGTCTCACTCAATTAGAGTCTCATCCTCCTTTTGAGAGTAGTTTGCATTCTCAGCTGTGAGGAGCAACACACAGAGGTTCAGTGAAGCATTTACAGAGTTGGAACGGCGTGTGAGATCTGCGGAGGGACTGCACGGGAACTTTTCGGCTTCACTTCCTGTCCCAGAAACTTTCTCTAAGAGAACAACCAGTCTCTACTGTTTGGGTGTGAAGCTGCCAAATTTGGCATTAAAGTCAGACCAAGATGAAAACAACACAAAGACAGACACAAACTATCTGTGATTAAATACTTTTTGGCCTTTTGAATTAAAAATTTCATTACTATGACTATATGATTAAACTGAAGCTCATACAAAAAGAGATAATTAGGTGATTCGGTGAGAGCTAATGATAATTGCTTCTTGCTGCTAATAGGATATAATTATCATTTAGCTCGTTAGCACTCATGCGACAACAGAAATAATTACAATGTTGCATCAAAAAGAAAAGGTCTAATGAGGCCACAGTGATCTTGCTTGTAGATGAGGTTTCATTAACAACAAAGTGATTAATAGTGAAAGAAATGTACTAAACAGGGTAGCAAATGCTGTGAGTAGCCTCTCTTTCAGCATAAAAGTTACTTCAGACGTATAGAAGCGATTGAATCTACTCAATCCGGTATCAAGCCTGATAATGTCTTTCCTTGACTGGATGTCAGGTTGAGGTCAGCGATCTGGATGTTGTGGTCTTTTGTTGGTGGAGTTTGGGATGATTTTATTAAGTTACTGGTCAAAACAAAGTTTAATGTCTTAAATTCTACATGGTGCCTTGCACATGTGTAAGGCATTATTCTGAAGAAGCAGGAAAACACTGAATGGTTTTCAAAATGTTTAACAACTGAAAAATTGTGGTGACTTGTGATCGGATCATTTATTTTGACATCTTTAGTGATGAGCTCCAAATCTATGATCTTTGAAAGTCTCCCTGTCATCACTCTAATCTTTAGCTATTTTATTGGATTCTGTATCAGGTTTAAGTTTAAACTCTGACTGGACCACCATTACAGGAAGCATGCTGACATCATTAAAAGATTACTTTAACCTAAATCTGCTCTGCCAGAGCATCTTGGATATCCTGTCCATTTGCTTAACATTTTATTAAGGCTGAGATTTACTTTCATTGAGACTTAATACCTTAGACCTCAGGCAGTGGACTCAGTTTGTGAAAATAAATAGATCTGTCAGCAGATTTTAAATGCTTTGCTGCTGCCCTTCCAAATTAGAGATCAGTTGGTTGGTAATCATTGTTCTGCGAGGCTTAAACGCAGATCAGATTAGCTGGAGCAAATGGAAAATAAACCGCAGCAACGGAGAAAAGAGCTCTGAAAAATTAGCATTTAAAATTCTCTGGAGGCATTGTCAGGAGACATAAAGAGGGAGAAAAAGAAACTTTTACTTATGCTGTAATGCTTTTAATAAGTCCCACAGAAAAGTAGTTAAATACAGAAATACTAGTCCAAGGGCAAAAACAAACAAACAAAAGAACTCAAACAAAAATCAAAGGTACAGATAACCAGCATGACTCAATGTGGCTGTCTTTAAGTCAGCCACATTGTACTTAAAGTACAATTGTCTTCTTCCACTTGATGTAACCATCGTAACCATAAATAAGAGCTTTTAGAGGACTAAATCATTAGTAAGACTTAATACTCCTTTAAACTCAGCTGTTCAACAACTAAATCCCCTCCTTTTAATTGAGCACGTGTGAATCTGTGGGAGCTTATCCCTTTGTTTAATGTGTTCTGAAACCTGACTCCGTACAGATAGGAAAAAAAATAAAAAATACTCTCAGAGGTCAAACCACACAAATGTGGTTCCTATCACTTCCAGAGAAATACCACCTCTTCTTTTAGATCTTGGAAATACTAAACAAAAACAGGGGGGGGGGAAAGAAAAACAAAAAAAAACATTTGGAGTTTGTGGTGCTTGAAACTTCCTCCCCATTTAGCAGCAGTCAACAACATCTGCAAAGCCTGGGCAGATGTTAAAACAGAAACACCAGCTCTGGCTGGGTAGGCTATATCTAACCGGAAGGGGAGAAAGAGACTAAGGCTTGGCTGAAACTTGGTTGTGAAAACGCACATTTATACCACCAATCGTCCAACAGCTTGTTTTGTGTGGGCTTGGAAAATAAAAGAATGCCTTAAATATATCTCACTGCAGTCATTAAATTTCTTTGTTGTCTTGTTGTTGTTTTTTTATTTTGTCTCTTAGGCTGGGGGCTTTATGTGACTGTAGCTGGGCCTTAGCAGAATGATGGAATGGAAAACAATAAGCTCTGTGATAGCAACTAAAACCTGCATAAATTAAAATGCAAGCAGATCTCAATAAATGAGAATATCATCTAAAATTTAATAATGTTTATTTCAGTGTTTACGGAGTGCTGTACCCATGGACAATAATAAAAAGTTTAGTAGAGAGAAAAATTTATTTTGGGTTTAAATTAATTTAAGGCAATGGTTATCCATAATAACAGAGATGCTTGCCATGTAAAACACTGTGGGCATGGGACACCAAGTGTTTCACTGGTGTGAGGTGCAAGAGCACCTCAACACAGCTGTCCCTGGTTTGATTCCTGGCCTTGGGCCATTTACTGCATGTCCTCTCCTTTCCTTTATGACATTCTTCCTGTCAAGCTGCTACTTAATAAAGGCCAATGAAACATTTTAAATAAATAAAATAAAAATAAAAAACCTGTTGAATTTTATTTTTGTATTAAATTACTGAAATAAATTGATTTAGCAATGATATTTTAATTTACAAAGATGTAACTGTATAAAACCAGTAAAAGTTCTTGAAGCTTTTTTCAGAGGGGGGAAAAGGCATTAAGGACATTCCTTTACACTTATCTGCAGATAAGACACCATGGGCACACGGGCCAACACATAAAATTCCCATCACTATGTGATTCTGTAGAATGCTTGTTTCATATGAACTTGTGGCCTAAAAACTTCCCATATTTATCCCAAACACGACTGTTTCTGCACCACAGCTTCAACACCTGCAACCAATCAAACCCTCCCTTGTATCCTTTGGTTTGCAACTCCCACCAACAAGCTGGGAGTCACAATAAGGACTGACTCTGGGAGATTTTTTATGACCAAACCAGTTTGAACCAATTCCTGATCCAGAGCAGGAATACCAAAGGAGTCTGATGGCAACAACAGCAGGCCACAGAGAGGGGTCGAGCTGACAAAAAAACAAAAAAAAAAAACCAACAACAAAGTGCCATGAAGACTTTCTCTGTTCTCTAGCTCAAATAAAACCCTTTTGTGCCTGATTGGCGAAGGCATTTTTACAATGCCAGTAAATTTTGTGATTTAGGATGTTGACTTTATCATGTTATCATGTTTCCAATTATCCTGTTTTATTCTGTGGAGCCAGAGAAGATGATATACACAGGTTGTAAAATTGAACCAACAAAAAAAAGAAACGCCCCTCGTAGCAAGTCACTTTATCTCATGTTGATTCAGAAGCTGCAAACGAGTCTTGATGGAGAGAGAAGTTTCTTAAATCAAATATCCCTTTACTGACACCAGTAAATATGAAACAATTTTCTCATGTTTTTCATTCTTTATCACTTTAAACACCCATAAATACAAGTAAAGTGATATGTGGACAGAAGATGTTCAATGACCTTTGACCGACCTACACTTAAAGCTAACAGGTTGCTCTGGAAGATGACCCCAAATGTACTCAGCACCAAGAATCCAACTGTTTCAGCTCTGATTTCAGATTTGCTGTGATCTATCATCATCATGATTAGGTAGCTTTTAATTTATCAGTACATCACATCTCTCAGGTAAATTCGGTTTGACTGCTGGCAAAACACTTTTAAACTTATCAAAAGAATGCTTGGGGTTAACTCCCCATTGACATTTATCCTGCTCTCTGTGAAAGATTTCTTAAACAGCCACAATAATAAACGCCAAAGGCTGTGAGTATTATATGCTGCTTCGTTATTCTCGTTATTTGTTTTTGCAAAGATAATTTTTTCAAAACAAAAGTGTAGTTCCAACGCTGGCTTTGGTTCATTCCCAAGTCCATTCCGATATTTGCAAAATTCCCTGATAAAGATGTTTGCAGTGACTTGATGTGAACCAGGAGACATAAACTCGGTGACCACATTAGGGTAGGTAAAAGCGGAAATGCAATAAACAGACCTGAAGCAACTTCATGTTGCTATTATGTCAATGTTGACAAAAATCTCTGTTCAATGCTAAATCAATGCAATAGAGAATTGGGGCTCTGTTTGCAAAAGTGGAGCCAAATGAGTAATAGCAAGGTGTACCTAATAAAACTAATTGTGAAAGAACAAGTTAAATTATATGGGCACTAAATGCACTAAAACTAAAAATCCAGCAACATTTGATTCAAACCTGTCAGCTCTGGTGTGGATGCTGACTCACAGTAAAATCCATCTAAAACATCTGCTCCATCTTACTCGGAGTAAAACCTTCCTTTGCTTTGCCCCGAAAGACAGACGAAAACACAAGTGGGGGTACCCTCCTCTGCACAACTCTGAAATGCTGACTCAACCATAAGCATCAACATTCACGTTTAGAGCTTAAAGGAATTCCTCCAATCTTTTGCCCTCTATCTCCAGGACCTAATGCCACCAGGACACAAAGCAGACCACAACTCCTTTGAAACAAAATCCGCCACTTGATCCCTAAATCCTCAAGTGTTTATGTACATCCCACTAATACGACAGATTGGTCATAAAACATCTTGTTTGCATCATCTCATCTCAGTATTATTCTCCCAGAGCTCTGTGAATCACAGGCATCATAACAACCACTTCCACACCAGAAACAACACTCTGAAGGGGGGAAAAAAGGGGACAAGTGAGCAACTCAGGCCACATGCCAGCAGTATGACTCCAGCACATATCACACCACACCATGTTTCTGCAAGGTTAAGCCTACACATTTCTCATCTGCTTTTTGTTTGGAAAGAACAAATCAGAACAAAGTGTAATTTCCATGCCAGACCCTTCTCAGTGGAGCTGTCGTTTCTGGCTGTTGTCATACAAATGCAAACAAGAGCATCCCCATTTGTGTTACAAAATGGTTTGGGAAGAGTTGGGGTCAGAGACAATAAAACGTTATATCTTTTTACAACCGTTTTGTCACTTCTTTCTCACACATTTGGTCTTTCATAATAATTTGTTCCTTTAATATCCTCTCATCATCTCTTAACATAACACTTTTTCTTTTCTTCCGTGTGCTGCTGTGCTTACAAGATCTGGCAGCAAAGCTGGATGGACCAGTGCCGAGCTGGATTCTCTTCTGTGACCCAGTTCCCATACTGACCATGAAGAACATCAATTGGGATGGTGCAACAGATGCGGGGAAACATGTGCTGACCGAAGAAAATGGCAGCAGTTAAACTATGGTGAGGAAGAGAACTGGCAGGACTGTGTCCAGACTTTAGAGAAACATGTCTAAAACCCATAACGGACGGCTGTCAAGTCAGTCACTTGTAAATGATGCGAGTTGATGACAAGATCAGTGAAATTAGAAAAGCCTTTTAGGACTCTCTTGAGATGTGCCGGATTTTCCCATGGTAAAGGGTAATGATATCTGATGGTGGAACTTCTCCAAGACTGCTGGGTTACTCAACATGGGATTTGATGCCTTTCTGAAAGTTTTATTAGATATGTTTAGCTATTTCCTGCTCTCATAAATTAGATTCAGAAGGTATTTAATGTACATATTTTCTCATCAGTTCTTGAAATCCCAAACTATTGCACCCAGTTTGGGTTGTTTCAATGCTAACAACCCAAACTGGTTGTTAGCATTGAAAACTAACAACCAGTCCGTTAGTGAGGTCATTTCTTCATACATTCAGTAGCTCTGACCTTGTCCTGGACACTATTTTTGAAGTATAGTTTTTGTCGTAAAATGTTAATTTCTAGATTGTTGGGGATTTTATTGCTCTTAATTTAGAAATTATTTGCTTTAATGATATGACATGTCCACAAGATCCCTGAACTCCAACAGGGACAAATTCAAGAGGTTTATAGATTGACAAAACACACTTAGCAAATAGAATGGACGACTGTAGCATGAAAAACAAAAAGCATAAAATTGAAGCAAGGTGCAGCATCCTCCATCTTTCAAAAAGCCCAAAAAATTTAAATACCCAGAGTTCCTGCCAAAGTTGGTCAACTTGCAAATCAAATAACTTTGGAACTTAGGTTTCAAGAGGGTATTAAGTCTGACAGCTCCAGAGCCTATTCAAAGCACTGAAACCATCTCATCTGGCTTTGTGGCAACATGATTATGCACAAGTAATTCTTGGATTTAAGGCATGAAAGTTAATTTCGAGTTTGCCAGATGACAAAACAAGAAAAAGTGCTCTCTGGTTTGACATCGATTAAAAAAAAAACTAAACTGCATGTCTGAAAGAACTTAACCTTGCTCACATCGTCTCCAACACACAGTATTGCTGTGCCATTTCAACAGCAAGTCAATGAAACCAATATGCTTTAAATATAAAGCTAGCTTTAACATAAAAACATCCTTAAGGTCATAGGCATCTTTAGACTCAGTTCACCTTTCATTTAAACAGTTGCCTAAAGTTGCCAAGATAATGCTGACGTAAATGCCAAGAAAATGCTAATTTTGTTGGACAGAGTAACTGAAGAGAGACCATCTGGAACTGCTGTCAACTGAACCCAAACACATGGATTATAGAGCTGTGCTTTCGCCAGTACCACTTATTTTTTTTTTCCATTTTCAATACTTTTAACTTGGTGTTTGAATTCCAACATAAAAACCAGAATGCAAGTCTACAGACTGTGTAAGAACAAAAGAAACTAAGTGAACAAACATTACGTTGGGGTCAGTTTGTTTGACTAAGTGAACCAGCAGAGGGCATAATCTCAATCTCCATGTACTAATATTACACCCTGTAACACAACTCGGTATTGCAGCGGGTATTCTCTATCAGCTGTTGTCAATTTCTAGCCATTTTTAGGACATAACATGCAAACCAGACGTCTCATCTTTCTTCTCTCTCTCCTAATGTTTTTTTTTTCCATCTTCTCATTTCAGCCACTCCTCCTAATCAGTCTTCTTTCATCTTCCAATCTTCCCATTTGGTCTGAATCAGCAGAGTAAGATCACAGCACAGACAGAAGAGCTCCAGATAAGAGGTTACGAATGGGGGAGAACAGTAAAACACTAGTTATTTTAGTTTCATGAGTCTTCCTTCTCTTTTCCTCAGCCAGATTTTATTATGCAAACTAGGACATTTGGCTCCCTGTTGACCACTTTCTTTTGACCTTCAGCTGGCAGAGTTGCTCTACTTTTAGGTTGTGACTGTCTGTTTTCATCTGTGAAAAACACCTTAAGCTAAACTACAAATTTGTAATTTGTACCAAGGTAGTGGGCCAAGAATACACAGCTTATGTTCTGCTTATTTAATGCACTCAGTCAAACTGGCTCAGTCCCATTGGTACACAAATTGTACACACAAAGATCAGTCTGCAGCCCTCTAAGCATTTTAGTTTAGCCTCTCTTATCAAGACCAAATAAACTGTTACTCTTTGCACAAAGCTGGACCTTTTTTCTCTCACTAGGGTCCAAATGTATTTACTTGTCTTCATAGGGAAAATGTGCTTCAGATTGTCAATTTGAAAAATATTGTGGAAGGTAAATTCAGTGTTTTTCTTATTTTTTTCCTCAACATATTGCAAGATTTGCCTAAACATTTTCATAAAAAAGAAAAGGCAGGACAATGAGGACTATATTTTCTTATTTATGGGCTTTATGATTGTCTACTAGCAAAACAAAAGTAATGGTCCAAGACATGCAGCGTTAGCCATGTGGAAAGGTCTTTAAAATAATGATTGTCAAAGATAGAATAACAAAACAACAACTTTACATTTTTAAAAACAAGAATTAGGTGCACTTGTTGAAATAGCATCCTGCTGAGTGTATATTTAGCTGATAGAGCTATGGGTCACTGAATAAAATAGATGGGACAATAAAGGAGAACTATCTGCAAATTCTTCAACTTCACCTCAAATGAACAGCTAGATTATTTAAACTTGGATAGAATTGGACGTTCCAACAGGACAATGACTAACTCTCTTCAAAACTGGATTTTGTAAGCTATAAAGCTGGCCAATATTAAACTTTTGAAATGATCCTGACATGAACCAATTGAAAATATGTGGCCTATGTGAAAAAGCCAAGTCAGTGCCGGGAAAAACTATTTAAATATTTGAGTAAACTGTGCCATTAGTAATAATAACAGCGGTCAAACACTTTGCCAGAATTGAATCAGAAACTTCTTGAGAACTTGCTGAAGGACATTAATCCAAATATGGTGATCGTGAGTAGATTATAGAAATCTGAATGCAAATCATAAAAGCATTAACCTAAATGCCAATATACTTGAAAAGTATCTACTACAATTTATTATCAGCATTGTGACATGGCAACAGCTTTGAGGCAAACTAACACATACTATTAGTAAAACAAACATAATTAGGATATTGTGACTGATTTTGCAAGGACATAAGTATTTAAACAAGCATTTGCCTGCACCTATGCCTGGTGGAGATAAAAGGATTAAACTGACAGAAGTAATTATTAAATTGCTCTCATCATACTGAAGCTCCTAAAACCAGCGTTGGAGCCATCTTTGTCCTTTAAAACAAAACACCTAAATCTGACATCTGACATAATATAAAAGATGCTCTAGTTTGGAGACTGCAGCCAAATACAAGTCACATAAAATCTGCATAAATTATCTTGATCTGACAGATGAATGTTTGCCAATGTGTATTTTAATACTTAATGTCAGTGGGATAACAACTGAGGATTATCTTTTCAGAGGTCTTAGCAACTTGCAAGACCTCTGAACGAGCCTATTGTTCAAAACCCCATCTGTGGGAAGCTGTTAAAACTCCAAGCCTCCAAATACGGCAACAAACCTGAAAGCAGTCAACATCCAACTTGTGAATGAAACCATTTGTTGGTTACTATAACCTGGAGTTATTAGAAGTGTCAGGTGGGTTTTAAAAGACAGATGTAACCACAGCTACACCACAGGAACTGTTTAACAACAAGGAGGAATAGTCTCAGAAGAAGAAAAACAACAAGGTTTGGGGTGTGATGAACTGCATAGGCAAAGTTACCCCAACACAGCCTCAGCACTATTCTACCATATTACAAAAACAGTGAGATCATGCCTAAATGTAAACACACAAATTAAAACATCCAAGGAAGAATAGATCAGATCATGTCCAATGATTTTGCTTTGTAGAAGATTTTTGATGAGCTCTGTTCCAAAACACACCACAGCTACCCTGATCAGGGAAAAATATTTGATAATTTTGCAGCTTGCAAAAGATCTGCTCAGTGTCTTATCTGCTTGAATAAACTCTAAAGCTACTATCATGCTTGCTTAGGCCCAGTTTCCTGTGCATGTCATGATGATCTTTCTGTGTGTAATTAGATTTAAAGTTTGCCCTTAGATTTGCCTGCCCTCTGGTCCATGAGAATATTCCGTCCATGAGAGCGGAGAGGCCGCCATTGTTGTACTCAATTGTTAAAAGAATGGGACGCTCTGACTGGGTTTGCAAAGTCAAATGGGTATGTAGCCAAAACAAACACATATCATGAAAAACAAAAATGAGGACAATTTATTGGAGAGAGCTCCCAGACACTGCCTTGGGAGTTTTGTGTTTGTGTAGTGTTTTGGTTTGCATACCCTTAGAGAGCAAAAGCCTGTAGCCAATTTACATATAAAATGCTTTAACTTGTAAATGCAAGTAGTCATGGCATCATTGCACAGTAAACCTGACAGATATAATGGAAATCTTTTAATGGGTAGTTCATGAACTCTTTTGAGGATTTGGAAATGTGCATCAGGACACTAAATCTAAACCAAATCTGGCTTCAAAACTTGGTTAGGATCCTAAAGAGAGGAAAAGAGAGAGACACAGGAATGCTGCCATCAGGCTCAGCCAGCGGGTCATTCGAGGACATCAGCATGCATGTGTGATTGAGTGTGTGAGAGAGGGGGAGCTACAGGATGTGTGGTGACTACCTCAATCAATTGAAAACACACGCGGAGCTAAACAGCCAGTAAAGAATACAAACAACAACAAAATCCCTCATATAAAGCAGATGCATTCACACATCACAAATGTGTACAGAGCTTATAGCATCTTGAATCTATAAGGATAGATAATCACAGAGTTCCTAAAAGGCCAATAAAATGTGGACATTTTTGGGCAAAAGTGTGCGTTCATGGGTGGTTTGTAGCTCCTCTCATGCAGAAAGCTTTTATATAGGGAAGTGACCACTAACTTAATCCATGACTCGAGAGAATCTAGTAATTAAAACAGGCAATCTTACTTTGATACCTTTATAAAAATACAGTGCTCATGCAGAAGTCATTCATCATTTAAGAGAAAAAAGATGGTATTCAGCTGTTACATAAAAAACACCTGCTGTGGCAAAATAACCCAAAACAGCACAGCCAGCAGACGACCAGCGTGAGAAAAGACTTCCTCCTCTAAAGCCCTGTCTCTAGACAAACAGGATCGAATCATGAATGAGAAATTATAGCTGTGTTCATGCATCCATATGTGACCGGTGATGGTTGAGCGCAGGTCAACTCAGTTCTGAATGACACAAACTTGGACTGTATAAGAGGGAACAGAGAAACTGCCTTATGTACAAAAAAAAAATAAAATAAAGAATGGTAAAAACAAAACGGAAGACTGAGGGGGACACAAAGACACTGCCAACCGTGTAGGTCATTTGAATCTAACTGGTAAATTTATATTATGTCGGACTGAATGGTTATGAGTGGTGGGAAACAAATTACAGACTGGTCATGTTAATTGGCACCCCTGGATAAGTTGTGGAAAAAGCTTTAAAATAAATTAATGTTTACTTCTGTAGCAAAACGCACTGAAAAATGTAGGAAAATCGTCACTTTCTTTTAAGCATCTTTAGTCAACTGGAAAAAAAACAACAGAAAAATGCACACTCAGGAAGAATTGTTTTTTTTTCACAAAATCACTAGTGGCACAATTATTGCTGCCAATATTTTGTATAACCCTCTTTTGCCAACAGCACAGGACGTCAATTTCCCCTATAAACATTTCACAAGGTTGGAGCACAAACAGAGAATGATATATTCTAAGGCTTTTAGGTCTGGCAACTGAGACAACGATATAAGAGGGTTGATTTTGTGTTGGTGATCCATTTCTGCATTGATGTGGTCATATTCAATTTGGATCAATATCCTGTTGATAGACCCAATGACCATGCATTTTTAATTTTCTGAAAGAGACCGCAGGATTTTTACTCAAAATAGAACATCTTAAAACCCTTTAATTACCAATACTTTGTGAGGCTAAGCACTCAAACGAGCTTCCATAAGGTTTAATATACTAGCTGTGGGACTAAAGGCCCACAGCATCAAAAATCTACCACCACTCCCAACAGTGGGCTTGAATTGCTTTTTCCAATATTTAACCTTTGCTTCACATTAAATCCAGTAGTAGTGTTGGTCAGACTCAGAGTTGAAGTCTCAACTGTGCTTCGCAAACCTTTATTCCACCCTTTTATGGAGAATAGATGAGACAAAAAATAGCCATCTTTGGTGCAGTTCTTTAGCTGTGATCTTTTTATCCATCTTTCTTACCATGCATCTCACTATTAATGTTGGCAAGATAACACTGGATCAATAGTGTTATCTATTGATCCAGATAACACTATTTGATTTTAGGCGACCAGTGCCTAAAAGAAAAGGGTCTCTGGGTCACATAATGGACCCAGAGACCCATGACTTTCTGGGAAAGTCATGGATGCATTAAGTGGAAGTTCTTGGGAAAATAAATCAACAGCAAATTTTGGAAGCATTGTTCGGTGTGCCACTAGTAATATTGTTTAGAATGAGTTTTTCTCTGTGGACTGAACTAACTGAATAAATATTCCTTTTGACTTCTTCCAGTGTATAAGGTACTATTCCAAAGTGACGCAACTTCTTTAGGATATTCATCATCTTGATCTGTTTTAAGTTTAACACTTATTGGCCAAGTAAATGGTGGATGTAAGGATTTCTTTAGAGCAAAAGTAAAACAAAGAAGAAACGATGGAATAATTAGTCTTTCGTGACTGGTGTTTACTCTTACCTGTCCGTCCTGGCCGACGTGCACCTGATGAATCTGGAGGTTTCCCTAAAATGAATAAGTGAAGCGTCAAATAGTGAGTCAATTCATTAAACACTGCCAAGTCTTTGATTTCCTGTGAACTAGATGCAAAAAGCCAATGGTGAGGTCTGAAAAGTGTCGAACCAGTTTGTTTTTGCCAACTCCTACATGATAAGACAGCTCTGTTTTGCACACTGAGAGGTTGGCCGTGTTTACACAGATCATAATGAGAAGCGAATGAAATGCCCTTGTATTGATGTCAGCGTCTGTATTATTTCTGGCTACATCAAGGCTTCTGTAAACAAAAATAATCTGCTTGTGACACTGTAACTATTGTAAAACCTCTGAACGCCCACAATCGCATTAACAAAAACATATGAGAGGACAACATCCAAGGCCCAGCTGGGTTTTTTTCCCATTTTGCTAATTGTATTCATGTACACATGCAACTCTGTCTGAGCTTCCATATGACCAGAGTCGTACAGTCTCAGAGGCAGTTCATTTCCTTTTCAAGCACGCTCAAACCAATGTCTTTGATGAAAGGGGCCCGTTCCTAATGAAAACATATTCTGTGAGTGGCAGCTGGCAGAAGTGGGATTTTGTTGCTAAGCTTTGAACTCTGAAAAAACAAATAATATCTTGAAATAGGAAGAAGGCAGGAGGGAAAAAAAGCTGGGCTCAGCCACAAAGAGCAGGAAAAGCTTTAGAGGTTTTCTGCCTCCAATTTATTGTCTCCCTCGCTCAGTTTTGCATTTCTTACAGAAGGTCCTTTAGCACTATTACTAAACAGAAAATGAGAAAAACACTTGGTTGACGTGTCAATTGCTTTTGCACAAATGTCAAGCTGTCACCCATGTACAACATGTATCATGTTGAGTATTTGATTACATGTATGTGTATACAGAGTGGCGCCATGAAAAAAAATCTTTCTCCCACAGCCTTGTAAAAATCATTAAGAACGATGCTGATGCAGGAATTTTTCTCCTGTAGTTTGTGTGGTTTGGGGGTAAAATATGATTTTAACTGGCAAACTATGTGTGCATGCTGTGATGTCTGACGGGGGTACAATGAGTCACCTGAGCATTGGACAGAAACAAAACTCTGCAGAAGCTGCTACAAACTGTAAAAACAAAAAAATCAGACCACAAGGTAACAACTTTAGCTATGCAGTTCAACTCATTGAACTTTTCACTTTTTACAACATCACAGACACAGGCTTCAATGATTTTACACTGCAAAAACACCCAATATTACCAAGTATTTTTGGTCAAGTTTCTAGTGAAAATATCTTCATGCAGTTAAAATAAGAAAACTAAATTGTAAGTAACTTTTCAGCAAGATATACAAGCTTGTTTTAAGGCAATAATTCCTTAATATTGATAAAAATAAAAAAGGTTTTAATTCAATTGGCAGGTATCACAAAAGTGTGTACACCCCTCACATTCCTTCAGATATGTAAGTATATCTTTTCATGGGACAACACTGACAACATATAGCTCTATATACAGCCATTAATGTCCAGCCCCGCTATATCTATAACTGAAGCGCAATATCTATGGGAAAATAATTTGTCCAAAGTTCTTGAAGGGTTTAATGATTATCTTCCACAAAAAAAAAGGACATTTCTTAAATAAAAAATATGATAGTCAAAAACAGAAAAGTCAGTTGAATATTGTAAGTCAGTTCCATAACAAACTCTCAACAATCTGGCTTCTAAAAAATGGCAGCTGTAGATATCATTAACTTTATTTTCAACCAGCGTCTCAAACATGAATGAGGTGTAAGAGATATGAGATGGTGAAAAAAAAAAACTGTGATGAGGTGTTTGTATCATTTCACAGACAAAACGAGTTTGGAAAATTGGACCGATGTTTGACTTCTGTAAGACGAGCACTGATAAAAACTTGCCTCACTGTCCTGTGTGATCTGCACCTCTTCGCCTTGTGGCACCTGGGCGATGTGCAGCTGTCCCTGTGGAATCTGAGACACAAGAGGAAAGGGACACAAGTTTTTATTTAAAATGCATGATTTTGTGACAAAGTGTGGTTCCAAAGCCAGTAAGCACTGGCTTTTAACTAACTCAATGACTTCGGAATGCAAGTTCAAATAAATGAGCATAATCAGAAGGTGTAACGTGTCAAATAAACGTTACATCTCTGAATTTTAACACCTTAAAATGAATTTTAACACCTTAAAATTCAGAGATGTTCAAATAAAAATGTCAAATCTGATTCCAGGTATCTGATCAAGGTCCTGATAAAGAAATGTTTACATGATTGTTAGTGGAATATCATTTAAAAAGAACCTGCCTGACATGTAGGCTAAAATATCTCAAAAAAGAGATATGCAGTGATTTTATTTACAATACAATCACTGCAGCATTTGTAAGGTTTTAGGACTCTGGTAAACATAAAGCAGTGGTGAACCTTCCAAGGAGTGGCTGGGCACATCAATTAGTCGTCCAGGAGGTGACGAATAACATCTCAAGCTCTGCAGGGCTTACTTAGTTCGTTAAAGTCAAATTTTAAGATCCAACAATAAAAAAAAGAGTGGAAAATGGCCATGGGAGAGTTCCAAGGCTTATGTTGTAAAACTAATACTGCATTTGTAAACAAGATCATCATACAATCGAATCTGGTGGTGGTAGTACGACGGTCCGGGGCTGATTTGATGCTTTATTACCATGACTTGATGCAGATAACCATGAACTCTGCTCTCTACTAGAAAATACTGAGGAAGAATCTACAGCCATCAGTTTATAACCTCATGCTAAAACATGAATTATATTCCATAATGGCACAAATGCAGCATTGGTCCAGAATAGCAGCATCTACTTCATTTCAACATACAACTGTTTTACCAGACAGTCATTTCATTTAATCTACAAATCGTTTCTGAAGCATGATCTTGCTCAGTCATTTTAAGTTTTAGATGTCTGTGACTGCTTCTTTACTTCTTACAGGAAGAAAACAAATTCCAGAGTTATGCTTTGTGGGAACACTGCTCACAAGTTTTCTCATAAGGTGTTTAATCTCACATCTACTGTTGTAGGTCAAGGGATGTTTTAAATCGAATACTTTAGATGATTTCAGGATACTGGGAATTTTGTTTATTTACTTTTTCTTTAACAGCCCACCCACATGTCGCAGTGGGCCTCAATGTGACCTTTGGCCATGGCATGTGTTAATGGCCAATGCATCAGTCAGCATCCGTTAGTCTTTTATTAATTTATAGGTTGGTCAATATTTCCCCAGTGTCACTGTAGTGGGTGGTATGAACTACCTCAGTCATGCTCTGTGGGACTCCTAAATGAAACTGAAACCCAGGATGTGGGGGACAAAAAAGAGGATGGAAAGCCAAATTTTAGAAACTAATATGTAGAGATAAAAAATGAGGTCTTGTAGTTAAGAAAATGCTTTCCAAAGGATTTACAGAAAGTGACAAATGGAACATTTGATACGCACCACCTGAACCTGTCCATCTTCACCAATACGATGGAACTGGACCTGCTGATTGGCCAGTGTGTAATGCAGGGTCTGCTGGGTGGCGGTCTCTATTTGAGCAGCTTCATCTGAGATACCTTCCTCTGCACAAAACAACAAAAAGATGAATCAGTGTGGAACTTCAGAGCACACTGGGCGAGAAAGTTCAGTAACCCAGGACAATTATATCAAATCAAATATGAAGGATCTGTAGCCGAAATGTAACTAATTACAAAATTCAGAAGCTCTCTGGTTGCTGACAATTCAAGATTTAAACATATTCATGATCTCGCAACAACATTCTCAGGTCAGTGATGCACTGATAAATAGGTTGGTTTTCACTTGATCAGCAAGTCAGACACTGAATATTTGGATTTTTTTTCATACCCCTTCTATGAATCAAAACTAAGAACTTTTAAATTTTTCAGTCTATAAACATCAACCTCCTGCATAATCCTTACATTCAAGTTTAACAAAAAAAAATCTGACAAAGGTCAGGGACACATTCCTTGGATCATAAATAACAATATTTATGTTATTCTATAATTTTCTGCTAGATTAAAAATTACTACCTTTATCAAGGGGCTTCAACATTGGCCAAATAAAGCCTGCAAGTCATCCCGAAAAAAAATATTTAGGCAATAAAAGTCTATTTAAAGAAAAAAAATGATCATTGCTTCTAAGTGAAGCCAGACTACCTTTCTGTAATATAGTCATTTGTTTTATTTTCCATGCACATCACTACATAACACAGACATTTTGAAGATTAACACTCCCTCTTATCATTCATTATTACAGATGTGTGGTGAATTATAAAAAAAAATGTTTCTCAGTACTTTAGCTGATGAGGGATGGGAGCCCAGATGCCTGATAAAAAAGCTAAAGAGCTTGCTTCACACAAATGAAAATTCTCTTTTTCAGTTCATTAGGATGGAATTTGAGTCCAAACTGAATGATTGTTTGGTCCCTGTGTGTGCGCTACATGTTGACGGATGCTCCAACTGAACTAGCATTTGTGTTGAACACACTAGGGTGTGCATGGCTTGAAAAGGCAGGGCCTGACAATCCGCCCCTATGGTAGTATGGGCTCACAGGATATTAGGCTTTCCTCTGCAGGACTGCTTTTCTCTGGTCAGAGGCGAGGGGTGATAACTCACAGAAAGTGGGAAATACAGAATGCTTTGTGTATGGACTCTAAACAGCTGCAGTGCTACACTAGATAGCTACACATTGGTTCCAGTTGCATAAATGCGTTTATAGAGGAGATAAAATAAGATGTATTTGAATTCACAACCTGTGACGGTGTTGATCGCATTCAGGTTGTGCTGACAGCAGGAGATTAATGGTTTTCAAAATATAATAAATATATTTTGCACCAGTGGAACTAACAAAACAAGCTGTGCGTTGTTTTTTTTATATATAAACAGAATCTGGATTTAATTTTTCTGCAACTGTGTACATCTGCACACTTTTCCTTTTCAAAACATCACACTTTCCTACACTCAAATTTCAAAAACTATCAATCTTTTTGTCACATTATGCATAAAACCAAAAAATATAAAATAGACAGTTATACAGGCACCTGAGATCTATATTTTACCTGCCACCGTACTGCGTGGAGTGCGTTTGGAAAAGCTCTTCACTGCCAGGCTCTGGCCCCGCTGCTTGCGTCTCCAGGCGGTACGACACTTTGAATCGATGCTTTGCTTGATCCGGTACCAGTCTGATTCAGAGATGCAAAATTTGTGGAACAAGTGGCCTGAGAAGACATGGAGACATTACATGTTACAAGTGTATATTGGTCATCTCACTAATGAAGAATTTTTTAATAATAAAGCATGAGGTTTGTACCTTTGAATGCCTGCACCAATTTTACATACACTCACCACATTACATAAATCTCATTTCAGATTTTGGAACTGAAATGAATTTTACTTTATTAGAACTATTATTTTTCCAATGTGAAAAAAATTATAAAACAAACAACTTTATAGTTTTGAAATGCAAAATGATTGTGGAATTCCACTAATCCACATGGCTAAATTTATACATGCAGGCTCAAATATATTAATATAGCCTGAATACAATCTTGTAGAAAGTTCCTGTCCAAGTTCTACGTTAACTGAACCCTTTTGTAGCCATAAACAAGTTTCTAGAATAAACCTAGGAGAATATTTCACTCTGTTCATTTAAATTTGTTGGCTGTTTTTTATGCTTATGATGAGCAAATGTAAACCACTAACACCATGTGTATGCTAGGGCTGTAGCGGTACACAAAAATCACAACACAATACAATACGCAATATTCTGCTCACGATACAATATATAGCAATATACAGTGAACAATATGATTTGCTACAATTCAATACATTTTTAAGATTTTCTGAAAGATTTTAGAGGGACAGAGTGATTTTGGTTACTTTTTTTTCACTGCTCCATAAACTTGGATTAAATTAACTGAACTGATGTAATACTGGTGTAATAAATGTTGTTTTTGTTATACATTTGCTTTGTTTAAATGCTAATTGTGAGGCTTTGTGTATTTGATTATGCAGAAAATGAACCTTTTTTGTCTTATTCACTTATATTAGATAATGTAATTTATCCATTTCATTATTTAATTAATTGTAATTGGTTGTTTCATTGCATGTCATTTTTAATGTACATGTGCAATTGGGTAAAAAATGTCATGTGTGATAGCTGTCATTTAAGTAATGTGGATTTGACGTAAAACTCAAACTAGGATTTAACATACCGATGCTCGCAGATGATACTTTCTGAGGAAAAAAATATCGATAAATATTGTAGACTCGATAAAATCACACAGCCCTAGTGTATACGAATATATATTTTTTAAAAAACAGCCAGCAGATAACTTTTAAATTAAATGTTTTGTTCAAATAAATGCCTAAATAATCTTAAAATTTGCATTTTTGAATAATGCAGAATGCAAAAAAAAAGAAATGTGACTCAACATCAATTTTTAATCACCACAAGATCTACAGGTTAAACATAATTCAGTTTAAGTATATAATCAACACATTAGCATTTAAAAAGTGAATGTAACCACTGTCTGAGTCCAGCTTCAGTCTCCACACCTTTTGGCAAGTTAACACAAGCCTAACTGTGACTTTTCCATCTCCCTGCATGGAGATATGTACAGGTGCATTCACTAGATGACTGAATCCACATTATAAATTGTTAAGAGGGCGAGGGCCAACTGACAGCTCATTTCTATTTGGGTTAGCAACACAGTTACAACCTTTACTACCCGGGGATAGAAAATGAGACAGTGGGGTTATCTGATGGTACTGGTATGACACTATACAGCAGTCCTTCTGCACCTGATGGGTCCTGCACAGGCAAGTCAGGCAGGTGCGCTTTCATTCTTATTTTATCTTTTTTTCCTCCCCTTCAAGGCATAATGAGTCAACCAAGAGTGAACTAGCCCTGCTCTTGCCTTTACATACTTCTGTGTCAGACCGAATCCGCATGTAACTGCACATATGAAATGAAAGGTGCAAAGGGAACATAGGGACGAAAGAAGAAAAACGTCTTTGTGAATAACGCAAATGGAAAACAAACTCTGGAGGAATAAAGGCAACGATTGTGTAAAGCAAGATTTATTTTTTGACGTCATTTTTAAAATTACACATTTAAATGTTGCACATGGGTACTCACAAGAAACACAAATGTGTGAAAAAGAAACGTTTAGAGCTATAAAGAGAAGTTCAATGCATGTCCCCAAGTTGACCTCTGCACAGCTGGTCAAGTGGCCTGAAGTGGGTGTGAAAGACAGATCTTTATCTAGGTGTAAGGAGGTCTGGGAGGAGTGGACATGGAACAATGTCCAACTGAAGTGAGATGTACTTTAGATACACAATGTGGAAAATAAGCACTGAACATGTTAATGTTTTTCTCAGTAAATATATCTCTAATGAGGCTATAAACATGAAACATGCATCAGCTGTAAATAAGAACCCAACATTCTAGACATCCAAAGAAATAAAAACTGATTAAATTACGGGTAATGAAGTAGAATGACAAAGAATAAGCACTGAACACATCCAAAATGTAGTCAATACTCAGTAGAAAGGCCTTATTTGGCAGCAAAACCTCAAGACGTCTCTCTTATGGAGAAATTAATGGAATACTCAGCTGGTAATGACCCATTCTTCCTCACAAACTGTTAAATGTTTAAAGGCCCCTGGGCCTCTTCTATGCGCTCTGATCTTCAGTTCTTTTAATAGATTTTCAGTTGTGTTCATGTATGGTAGTTAACGCAATTATTCAAGCAGATATTCTGAAATCAACTAACATCTTCAGATTTTTAGCAGACTGTCTAGGTGCATTTTCCTATTCATCCTTCTTTCAATTATACCTCTAAACATGGTATGTGGAATGACAGAGTTCAATTTTGTAGAACTGTGGCAGTCAGTTAGCAATGCTGACTGCCACTATTCTGTGTATGTACCAGAGTGTATTCCCCCAGTATTTTGTTGCTTTGTTCAAATGTTGTGCAGCAAACACTGAATAAGCTTCAACATGATTTTTCTTCATAAGTGGGGTCCTACGCAGTGAATGTTTAAATGAATCTGTTGTGGTTCAGTGCATTACCAGATTTCATGAAAGAAAAACTCCTCATGCTAATTCCAGGTCTTTCTAAAGCTCTTTCCAAGTACACTTTTGATATTGGACAAGTTTTGTCATTAATGTTTCGACACCTCAGAAACCATCCCAGGAGCACCGAGTCATGGCTGCATTGAGGTAAAATGATGTTCTTCCCACTTCATGATTATTGCTCCAACATTTCTCACTGGAATTTTCAGAAGTGTAGAAATACATCTGAAACCATCAGTATGCTCTTCAACAATAAATATTAAGGTTTTGAGAGAGCTCACTGATGCTTCTTGTGTGATCCCTTGGTAATAAGAAGCCTTTTAAAACAGGCCATTAGTAAGGACTCAACTTACTAACTTCGTATGTCAGACAGCAGGATTTTTTTCTAAAAACTTCCCATGCCTTCACACCTACTTCTCTTAATGCGTTCAATACTTACTAAGTGTCATTCTACTTTAATTCACGCAACTTAATTTATTGACCTATTTTGATTTCTTTGGATGTGTAAATTACTTGGTTTGGTACCAACATATGGTTTGAGTATTATGTCAATAGTCTCATTAAAAATATATCAACACAATGTGTTCAATACTTACTTTCTGGCTTTATGCCTCATTATGTCATGAAGGAATATTTCATTGAACTATTTAAAAGAGACGTAAACTTTTAGAACATGTTACAGCTGATGATACTGCTGTTACGACAGCATTATGAGGCTTATAAATACAAAAGTCTATTTCTAAAAGAGTCACTTAAAGATAAATCTGTCAACCACTGAAGGGCCAACTCTTCTCAAAGACTTACTGAATTGAGAGTGACTCCATTAACATCTTTCAACCAGACATGTGCATGTCATTTAGAGTTTGGTATGTACTAAAATGTGGTGCACATTAATGCGTGTATGGAATGATGAATGCATGTTGTTGTAAGCCACCCTGGGAATACAGACTGTGGTTTGTTTCAAAGATCCATTCAACTCTACCCTGAAACGGAACAGGGAGAGTTAATTTATTCCTACAAGGAGCCATGAATTCAAACTAGATTTTACAACCTTTACTTCTACTTTACAGAAATAATGTAGTAATCATAAAACAGAAGGTAGTCTGGGCCATTTTAGATAGTTATATTTTCTGTTTAACCATCACAGATACAAATCAGAATCACCTGCAAATTCAGTGGCCTTTCATATGAAAATTGCCAAAAGGTTTCCTCTACTCAGATTTAATTAAGTGTTTTGGTCTACTTTTCACAATATACTCTGAAAAGACGGTGAAAGATGATGCAATGACATGTCAGTAGTAAAACTAAAAATCCTCCTAAGTTACACTGTATGTACCAGGAAAGGCTATTTGGCCTCCATGAAGAAACACTGTATCAACTGTCAAAAATAATGCTCTCTTTGTCATGCAGCACTGCCATTTCACAACTGGTGGTACTGTTGAATTGCATAAAGGTTATAAAAGGAGGAGGACTCCCTTCTTATTATTCACCTTAATCTCACCTCAGCATCTAGATGGTTGAAACCTGGACACACTTGGGTGAGACCAAACTACAACTGTGTCTAAAGAACATAAAGACTGCTTTGGCACAGACTGCTGTTCTGGAAACCTTTGACCACAATCTTAGATGTTCTGTTTAACCACCACGAATTGCTAAGATTGTGCAACTCAGATGCACCTTCAAGACATTTTCCAAGAGGACCTTTTAGGATGCCTAACACTTCTGGGATCTCATATATGCAAATTAAGGTATTGTGAACTAATTCTCAGAACTTGCTCTACCTTCTGCTTGAGGTAAAGTGAAGTTAAGTGCTGTAGTCCCCTGTCAATCATAAACCAGCAAAGTTTCATAACTTACATCGGATGCCATAGATCATAAGAGGGTCTAGTTGCTTCTTTCCATGTTTTCCTTGCCCGGAGAGATTTGACATTGCCTGGACCTCCCGGTGGAATAAGTAGTCCAGCAGTGTCAGAGCCATTTTCTCTGCCGTGCGGCAGTTTGTGCTAATATAAAGCATGTCAGACGGAGAAATTGGACAGCGAACCCGGATCTCTGAGTTGTTTTCATCTCCCAACCAAGTACCTTCTGGATAATCTTCTAAAAAAGTAAGAGAAGAGAAACAAAAAGGAATCAAGAGAAAAGGAAAGGCACTTCTTGAAGAACAAGAGTCAATGTTCTGCTGCAGTAAATCCATGCGAGATGTGAAGCACTTAGGAAAACCTGTCTAAATCCCTATATACCGGTAAATAAATATAAAAGCTTCATTTATATGTTCTACTATAGGCTTTAATTCGCAGGTTGACAAATATTACAAAAGCTACGGCGAGTAAACTAAGATTATGTAATACAACAGCACCCCCATGTGGTTGTATAAAATAACTGATTCAATTCTGGATCTGTGAGTTATGTGGTGTTATAGTTCTGTACTGCTTACCAATTTTACACAATATAACACAAATGGTACTATGTTAGCGATGCTGACTGCCACAATTCCATCTACATACCAAAGAGCTGAACTAAAATAAATTAAATAGTTTGATTTTGAAACAATTTCCCTTTCTTGAAAAATTACCCAAAAATAATGAGGGTTTTATTTAGCTTTGTTAATGTAAAATGAAGCTGCAATCTCTTAACCGAAGCCAAGCCACTTAAGGTTAAGTATCAACACGCTAAGACAACATGAATATGAAAACCAGTTAAAATACCAGTAGTCATGATATCCCTTTCAAAACAAAACACTAAAAATGATCTATAGAGGTTGTTTTTGGAAAATTCAGTCATTGACATCAATGCTGTAGTAGTTTTTGCTTAAGGGTTTCGCTGCTAAAAGGAAATAGATGATGTAAAGATGCAGGCCAACATAAATCACCAAAACCTGGAAGGAACAACAATAATACCATGAAGAGCATTATTATTATTTAGCAGAAAAATAAAAACCAAAATTTTTATGTTTATTTTATTGGTTGTGGTATTTTAAGCCTCTGTACTTTTTAAGTCTGTCTTAATTCTGGAAGCCTGTCTAGGGGCAGAGGTTGCAAATTAGCTATTGCTGCAAACCTGTGTAATGTTTTTGCCCCTGTTAAATAAACAAATTTAACAAAAAGTTGAGGTCATTTAAAAGAGCTTTTTTTTTTCAGCACAGTAATATTTTAGAGTTAAATGTTGTGATTCTTTGTTTGAAGACAAAAAGAAAGAAAAAATCCCAGAAGTTTGTAATCATACATCTAATTTAAAAATTTTACTGAGAACGGTAATCATTTGTTGTCTTTGTGTTACTGACTATCCTAATCAAGACTTATTAAACTTTCTGTGCGTAAACACAAATTAATCCTGCCTTCAACATTATCAGTCCATTCATTCAAATCCAGTTACAACCTTAAAAGCAGCTAAATAAAAACATTAAATATAAAGGGTGAGGGTAGATTGACATTTCTGTGTTAACAGACAAGGTCTTACCTTCTGCATTGAGTGTGATAAGTGTGACATTTTGACCATTTTGTGCACCACCTGACTGACCACTGTTAGAAACAGAGTCACTGGCCTCTGAGCCGCTCTCTTGTTCCTCCTGACTCTCTTCAGCACCCGGCACTTTAACCAGAATGGTATTCTGTCGCCTCCTGGCCACTGTGCTGCAAAATCAAAATAAGGCTTTTGACACGCTGATACATCCCAGTTGGAACAGGCTAAATAAACTAGGCAAGAGGATGACTGTTGTTTTAATTTAGGACTTGTAAAAACTAGGGGTGCACCGATTGCAGTTTTCTAGCTGATCACTGATTACCAATCCTTAAAAAGCCTGACCTATCGATTCCGATTTTGCTCGACAACATTTTTTTTTGTCTGAAATGTTGCTAAATATAGCAAGAAAGTCTATCAGTTGGAAACAGCGGGGTGACTATTGTTAACTGCAAACTTGCAGACCTGGTGGGCAGAGCAATAAAGGGCAGTCGTTAATTTTTAGACCTTTACTCAGGTAGATAAGATTGGGGGGAAAGATCAGCGTCACATGTAAGTATCAGAAAGTCACCAATCTCCCAAGACTAAGGAAATCAGCGCCAATTAATCGGGGAACTCCTAGTAAAAAACATTTTTGAAGTGATTTTAATGGTGGAAACCACCAAACTTAATACTTAACACTAAATTCATTGTGAACTCCCTCTAATCCACAGTCAAGACTATACATATTGTCTCAAGTATATACAATCTCACTAATATTTGTAATGGGGTTGTAGCCAGTCTTACACTTCTGGCATATCCATGGATGGATATTAATCTCCCTTCTTTGCAGAGTTGGTAGAGTCTATTATAACGCATTGGTTTTCTGGGACAGACTTGGCTTTAAGCAAAGTCAGGGAATTTCAAATAGACTTTAAGGGTCTTTTCAGACATATAAAGTTAATTCCTCCAGTTTTTATGTTTGTTTGGAATAATTGTCCTGTAGAAAAACCCAATTGTGTTGCTGTTGATTTGAGGTAACATAGTTGGTTAAATGCTCGTGGGTTTGACTTGGCCTTTACAAACATGGTTCTCATCACTGATGCCAAATAGCTCAGTTCTTGTCTCATCTGATCATAAACCTTTTCTCCCTTAGAAATTTGAATAGTGGATCTGAGCAGTTGGTTATTTCAGTCAAGCCCATAGGTGTCAAATTTGAAGCAGGGGGCAGACCATGTTGAGTCATTGAATGTGGACATCACCTCCCAGTTTACAGTCAAAGTCAAATTCAATTAAACAGCAAATTTTAAAAACAACAAATGTTGACTAAAATGATGTACAATTTCATCAACGATAAATAATACAGAATGTAGAACAAAACTGTAATAAAAATATTTGGTCCCTGAAGGGAGACAGAGTGAACTATTTATTATCATCACAGGGACGATCGACTTCATTCTTTCAACAGAGGTTAACAGTTTGAGAAAGTTTCCATACTGGTACCAGTACAACAAAAATTGAACAAAGAGGAGGGGAGTAAAAAAAAAAAAACTCAATCAGATGATGTTCCCCATCCCCATGTTATATATATATATATATACAGTACAGACCAAAAGTTTGGACTCACCTTCTCATTCAATGAATTTCCTTTATTTTCATGACTATTGACATTGTAGATTCACACTGAAGGCATCAAAACTATGAATTAACACATGTGGAA